>JBBPNG010000653.1:0-18258 GCA_038091095.1 Leccinum incarnatum
TTAACGGTACCTAGAATCGAGAAGCGCAAGATTGAGAAGAAAGGAGAAAGCGAAGTGGCGGAACGTGATATAATACATGATGACAAAGATAGACTGCACGGACCACAAGAATCAAGAAATCTCGACAACATCTTCACGGTCTCGGCTAGTCATATGGCCTTCGAACCCCTGATAACGCATACCACACACCTTTGCGCCTATCCCGAGGGGGTATGCGTTATGAGAGGTTCGACTGTACCTTTTGATCTTCACTTCATCTCCGTTTCTCTTTATATATTCACAGAGCCAGACCATCATGACATCATACTTATGACTAGTCTCAGGCTACGACTATGAGCACTGAAACAGAAAGTATTTTCATTGTCAGATAATTTTCCCTCAGACATGTTCCTCGCTGCGAGCGGCGACAGACAAAGCGAAAAAGCCAACGGGAACTGTGAAGTTGAACCGCGCAGAAGTTCATCGTCGACCATCGATGTCGGAACCTTTCAGCCTCGTCCGACGCGCATCAGCAAACTCCAACTTCCTGGCAACGCCTGGATCTCGATTATGCTGTCAGCTGGCAGCACTTTTTAGTGTCATCTGTGCATACAACCGGACGAAAAGACACATATGCCAAACTCCACCTCAAGCACCGCCCGTGAATGCCATCCCTTACAGTGATAGAGCGGAAGCGATCACAAGATTGAGAAGTTGACGCCACGCGATTATCTGATTATCAAGTCTCTTCAACCGTGGGAAATCTCACTTTTCCACTCTTCTTCGAGCAGGAAGTGGCACACAGACACAGGACTCTGACTTGAACGCAACCGAACGAGACTGTTGTAAACAAGATAATTGCCGACGAAGTTTGGCCGTGCAAGTTCTAGTTACTTACACGAGGCTAATTTTTCCAGCGGCTTAGCGGCCTGGGACGAGGATTTCTCCGCGCGATTGTCCGAGTCTGGACCGTGCCGGGTTATAGCCCACGTTATCCCCCTTCTTTGCCTAGGCACCAGCGGGATAGAAAATCAGGGGCTCCTTACTCTTCGCTCATCCGTGTCGTTAGTGTCGCTGTTTCATCTCGTTGGCTTTCATCTCGATTTACCGCCTATTTCCGTTGTGTTTTTGGGGCTTTCGCCGAGCGTTGCCCTGTCTCAGCAGCATCTCGTTCTAATCCAGAACGTTTGAGCTTCACGTGCCCGCCTCACCTTCCGGGCGCTGAGGACAGTCGGATTCATAATGCCATATATTTGAATTGTGAGCATTTGAACTCCCACAATTGCCCCACAACCCCAAAATCTCGGAACGCCTTGGCTGACGTTGTTTCCCAATGTTCCCCGGTGTAAAGTGTTCATAGCCGCTCTGCGCTCAGCGCTCAGAGATGTCCGCCATTCTTGAAACCAAATGGGTCCGAACAGAGTAAGTATTGGCAACAGGAACTTTGCTGGCAGGGAGACTACTTTACGCCGTGAACTGTCATCGCTCTTTCGTAGGCCTTCTACAGTCGAACCTCTCATAAGGAATACCCCCTCGGGATAGGCGCAAAGGTATGCATTATCTGGGTAGACATCCCTCATACCGACCAGTCGGGATGTTCAAAAATGTATGTATCGTGAGGGGTTATGTGCGATACAGGGTATGCGTCATGAGGGGTCTCACTGTGGTTCATCTCCGGACTTGAAGACGTATTTAAACCCTCACAATTTGGCAGCAGAAACCCCATTCATCTGTGAATACTCTGCTCTTCAAATACTTGCCATGTTCATTCTTCCAGCCAGCCTCAAAGCCGCGATTGCTGCTGCCGCCTTTTACGAGGGTTCGTGGATGTTTATATGTTGTTCTCCGACCTTGATTCTCAGTCTTGTATAACCCAAACAGCCCTCTCCCAAGAGTGCACTCGCACTGGGAATGTCAAGCAGGGTGATACCTGCGACAGGATATCTGCCAGGTATGGCGTCTCCACGTAAGTCACGCGATTATCAATACTGCTGATGTCGGTAGCTCACTACACATTCCATGATCAACAGCTTTCAGCTTGCACATGTGAACAGGGGCATCATCGACCAGAATTGTGACAATATCCAACCTGGCCAGGTGACGTAGACTTACCCCTATATCATCCAACGAGACTGAACCATTGGACTGAATTATATAGGAACTCTGCCTTGGTTTCGAAGGTCAAGATTGCACAGACACCTACGTTGTGCGGTCCGGGGACATTTGCAATGGTATCGCGGAGAAGCACGACATCCCAGTGAAAACGTTGTTCCTGAACAACCCGAACGTGAACAAGAATTGTACGGACTTGTATCCCGGAGAGGTCAAGACTTTGCACTTCATCGTGACTATTGGAGGGTGCTCATTGATCGTCCCCACAGGTCCTGTGTGTCTCAAGCGAGATTTACCACTACTCCAACAACTTGGACTAGGCAACTTTGAACAACTTGTAAAAAACGTCGAGGATGAGTGCACCGGGAAGTATGGTGATCGGAATCGAAGATAGTCTTGCGACCATCAGTGTATGAATACGAATATGAATATGACTGTATATTGGAAGTCCACGGCGAGTGATCTAAGTTTCATACCATTCTCTGTATGCACCAACTTGAACAGTTCTCTCCTGCTAATATCCAGTAGAAACGTTGAGGTGAGGACAACGCCCTCGCCACACAACCAAAGGCACGTCGCACGTTCGAGTGAAATGACCAGCCAGTCTATCATCGTTCAGTTGGATGCCGAACGTCAGTGTACGTTCGACACAGTTTGCGACGACCGCGGTGCTCTCTTTCATCCGCTTTAACTCTTCGTACACTTGCTGAACCTCACGAGTCGTGTCAAAAATGAGTTTCTGCCCACTCGGCGAGTTCGCGTTCTGGTAGGGAGCGGGTGAGCGCCGACTCCAGATTGTATTAGTACATCGGTGAGGAGTTGCAAGGCTTGACCGAGCGTTGCGACCCTGAGATTCCCATCGCTCGCACTGGAGAAAATCAGCCACTGGTACATCTGCCAATCGTCGCCGAGGGAATAAGCAACGCGTTCGGGTTCACACACAGATAGATCTACTGGCAGCCTGTATAGACCTTGGGAAAAAAAAAAGTGGAAACGCTTCCACTGTCAAGACTCAAAATATCCGAGAGCCAGAAAAACAGAATAAGCAACGAGAATACCGCCGGCGGTGACCGGTTGACTGGTGACCTCGATCGGCGCCCTCGGAAACCGTGACACCGCCACGACGCCTGGTAGTACGGAAAGGAACACGGCTCCTACCACCGAGGCTGAGAGTGTGTGTCTGGCCAAGAACACCTTCGGCGGGCGTGTGCACCACGGGCGCCCGCGCATGGGATCGTAACGCATACTAGTCGGCGGAGCCGCTGCCATACTCCTCGTGAGACCGTCGCCGGCCTTTCGATGCCTCCTCGCTAGTAGTGCTTTGAGAATCCTGCGCGGCCCGGGGTGGCACCTGACAAGAGTGCGCCCCGAGGTGCTTCTGTAGGGGGATGCTGGCCACTGCCTGGGCAGGTCCACACAAGGCTGCCTGGAAACGTGAGGTATGCCATGGCATGTTGGAACATGAGTTTGCCAGCGTCTCCTCAGAGGCAAGGGTGGAGGAATGCAGCTGCGTCGGCCACATTGTTCAAAGCTGTGTCTCCCGTCTCGGAGTGGGCACAATGATCAAAGACGACGACGATGTCCGCGAATGTAGAAGCTGATGGGTATCTTGGTCATTACAATTCATTTTCAAGAACATGTTTTACATAAACAAGGGAACACAGGATGAGTACAGAGAAAATGCACGAATTCGTAATTCCAACTTGAACGTTAACGATTGAGGAGTCAGGTGGTTAGTCCTAAGGTCACCACCCTCGATCGAAGGTAAGAAACATTACTACTGAAATAGATATAAAGTCTCTGAGGAAAAAGGACGGTCATGAACTATGCGTAAACACTAGCACCCACACGCTCGTAGGAGGGTGGCGCTTCATCACTCTCGCTCACTAGACCACGCATCAAACGTTCATGCAGTTGCGTGCGGCTGGCCGGCGAACCCGACCGATTTGAGCGCCCTCTGAGGATGGGTGTGAGACGTTCCCGAGGAACAGAGAGGTTGTCGGCTGTATGGGAATATCTGCGCGCATTCGCTTTGCGGCGAGTACAAGGACACGTCGATGCATCTTCTGAGAAGTCGTCTCCCGACCGCGGCACCTCGTCGTAGCGTGGAAGAGATGTCCATTCAGACGTGCAGTGGCACTGCAAGCAATGGTAAATGAATATGAGCAATGCCAAACATGTTGAAGATGACTGCGGACTTACCGACAGGATTTGTATGGGTGCTTGTATCACAATATCATACAATTTCTTCTTCGCCGCTCCTTCCTCCTTTTCCACCCGCAAGATTATCTTGAGTGTGTGATCAACCATGACATTGCTCCGCTTGTTTCGGTTCGAGGGACGCAGAATGGAACAGGAATCGGGTACTGCCAATTCATGGCGAATCGTCCATGGTCCCAGTCCTGTGAAGGAAGATGCCACTTCCCTTTCGTCCTCTCCAGGTCTCAAAAATCGATATAGGGGGGACTTGCGGAATACATCTAGCTCATCGGATGCCAGTGGCAAAATGGGCTCGCTGTATCTTTGATTCTGATTGTTGTGCCCGACGTTCAACAAAGTAGCGCGTCGTATGGCATCCGACTGTACTCGTGATCCGGCTTGTGTATGATATTCCGTCCGCTCTTAGAGATCACGGGTATCAGCCAAGCTCACCCTGTTCTGTGATTTTGCTCACCGTCAAGGTGCACCGTTATGCTATGCATTTTGAATTTTGTTAAGGGCGTGATCGTGAGTTGAAACGGCACTTTCCCGCCAATAGGGATATCGCGCCCCGCGGCTTGGACACGGTATTGGAACTGACCGTCCCATTCTCGCTCCAAATCGAGGCCCTCTACCTGCTGTGTATCGTCACCCCTTGGCATGGACACAACGATGACCTCCTTTTCTGCAGCTATATTCGACTTGAAAGCACTGGGGCGCTTGACCTCAGCTTTGACTTTCCAAGTGAGTGATCCACGATCAGCCTTGGACGTAGGCGGCGAGTCATTTGGGATCGTGAAGAATATCGGATAGGTGTGCGTTCCTGTACTACAAATTGGATCAAGTTATGAGGGAGAGTATGCCAGAAACGGACCTTCAGGAAACAGGACCCAACCGTCCCCGGCCTTGTCCACATCATCGGCCAAAGAAGGCTCTGCGCCTTCAATCTCAGTCAGAGTATGTCTCGCACCATGGGTGCTGACTGGGGCTTTCCCCTTCCCCTTCATGAATGATCGTCCACGTTCCTCCTGTTCATCTGACCGACGTCTAGATTCGGCTCGAGGTGACCGAGATCGAACGCGGTCCTTCACCGCGTCAAAGACGTGGACAACCTTTCCAAACGAAAAGCGGGAATGAGATCTGCCCCGGCGGCTGTGATCTGAGCGGGATGAAGAGCTTGTAGCAATACGGGATAACCCATAATACTCGACGTCGTGGGAACCTATTGCAGAGGTGTCGGAGCTTTCACTGCCGTCTTCTGGGATCTCTTCAATGCTTGACGTGCGCGATATTCCAACCCCGCGTATTGAATGCATGCTAGATGTCGATGAGTTGGTTTGGGGTAGAATGTAAGGACCTAAGGTACTTAATCAGAGCTATTCACGATTGAACTAATGAATAAAACACCTACTCTGCGATTCCGAGATTCGTGAACTGGAAGCGACGGACGGAGACCTGCCTGCATGAGAATCAGGCTTGAGGAAGGAATGCCGATCGGTTGGACCAGGATATGGTGGGGCGGAGTCAAATGATATTCTATCCAGTCGAGGATGTCTATCGATGATCCTAGAGCTCGTGGAGCGAGGGTCCAGACTGACACTGCGCTTTTTGCCGAGTCCGTTGAGGGGGTGATCATGTGCACCATACTCGATTTGATCATCAAGAGATTGGACTCCAGGTTTTGTGGATGTGGCGCGGTGCCGTACCTGGCGCACAGGGCCTGCCTCGAATACTACCGTTGATGCAGAATGAACTTTGTATTGCTGCGTGACATCGATGCGAGTGGGCCCCCTGCCTATCACCCCTTTAGCACACGGCATACACATGTGAAGGGACATGGTGTGTACCTTGTACGTAGTGAGTAACCGCTCTGGCCTTGAGCTTGAGCTTGATACTGGATACTTTGGTAGGCTTTGCGAGGTCAAGGGTGAGGAGGCCACGAATGACGGCCGGTGGTAGTATGCCATCTTCATATTGGCGGGATGTGTGGTCGGGTGTGGTGCGGAGGGTGACGACTGGCTCGGTGAGCCGAATAGAGAGGGAGCTCTTCTCGGAAGACATGGGGCGTAGAAAGGACGACTGAGGTGTGATGCAGTGCGGGTCCTTTTAAGCTTAATACAATTCACGGAGTTATAGCACCGGTGGACCATATTTGAGCACATATAAGTATATTGCGGAGGGGGGCCCGCGCTAGGGAAGTCTCTTGAGCTTGAATGATGACATAGTACTCGGATATGGCACCGTGCGGCCGGTTCCGAAGATAAGTTCCACCCGCGCCGCCACTTTTGACATCTTTTGTTCCTCGAATGCCATTCACGATGCATGATGATTGGCCCAATGAATATCGCCGAGTCGCTGAATCATGAGATCTAAAAACTACCACTCGGCCCGTCCTTGAAGCCCCACAGTCGCACTTCATGGCCGCCACTGATGCATATGAGGGGTATTCTCACAGGTGATTGAATGACGGCGTTAGATCTTTAGTCATCTTCCTGGGACTACCTCCAGTCAGTAGTAATGCATTCCAGTCAATTCCCGATTTATCACCCAATGAGTGTAGACCTATTTCTCAGTGCAGTTGCAGCGACTCGGATCGATGAGCCTTGCGTGCACACTGGCAGACCGTCGTCGATTCACAAGACCAAAATGTCTCGAAAAGTCGACTCATCGAATCATTGAATGCAAAGAAAGAATCATGGGGTCGATGCACCCGTCGTCGTCTCGTCGTACGTTGTACGTTGAATATTTGAATGCCCAACTTGGGTAAGTCATCTTTCTCAGCACTGCATCACAGCATTTGCGTACAAGCATATGCTAAAATCAACCTAGTACCACAACCATGATTAACTCGTAGTCATTTTTAGTCTCCCGTAGGCAGACCATTAGGGAGAAAGACATTTGCACTCCCATAGTCCAGGCTTCCTGATTCGGATGGCCAACGGAACTCCACATCTGAAAACTTCAACCGAGATTTATCTTCGAACTTTCCGAGTCTCCCGACCGCAGAAGTAACTCAGTTTCAACCGCTAAATATATCAGAAAGACTGGACCTTGACCTTCATAGCGCGGTGACTCGGAATCGGCGGTTCGCAATTGTCAAGTTACCTAGTACGAAAGCTGCTAGCCTGAGAATTATTACACGACTTGTTTCAATTGAAGTTGGAGCCGCTTCCTCACGGAATAGTGCTTCAAACATCCGATCATGATCACGGGGGAACTTGGGACATTCATAAACCCTCAGCTTTCCCCGTGTTTCCTCGTACAGCTCGTTCACCATGATCTCTGGCTTTATCAGTGCAGTGTGGTTGGTTGTCCTCGCTCTCGCCTATGTATCGTTCAAGCGTTTTACCGCTGGTCCTCGCCTGTCCAAAATCCGTGGTCCAAAGTCATCCTCGTTTGTCCTTGGCACGTCCCTCTTTACCTTTCTCGCCATGTCACTGACGTCGTACAGGAAACCTGCTCGAGCTATACCAAAGTCCAGTTGGTCAAGCAGACTTTGAATGGCAACGCCTCTACGGCGATATCGTGCGCTTCAAGACGATCTTTGGAGCAAGTACTACAGCCGAATGCACGTATCGGCGCTGACATCTAAATGTATCTATTGGCCCATTGAAGGGAGACCAACTTTTGGTCACAGACCCGAAAGCCCTCCAATGGATCTGCAAGTCGGTCCATCAATATCCAAAACAACCTAGTCTCCGTCTTCTTGTTCGATTGATAAGCGGACCGGGGCTCACTTGGGCCGACGGTATTTGCAACGCGCTCTCTGGCTTTTATTTATTTCGTTTTCTGATAGGTGTTTTCATAGGGAAAGATCATCAGCGACAAAGGAATATCCTTCTTCCGGGTTTTGGAGGTCCCGAATCCAAAGCATTCTTGAGTGTATTCCAGGGATGTGCTCAATCGGTAAGTACACGTATGTCAAGTCTCGCCTCTATCCATCTCACCTACCCGTAGATGAGCACTAGATGGATGGAGATCATTAGGAGAAGTAGCGACCAGAAAGCTGTCCTAGACATCTCGGCTTGGCTCTCTCGTGCAACACTAGATGCAATTGGCCAAGGTCCGTTGATGTCCCGTGCCTTAATAATCAACCTGTTTACTTCCCACCAGCTGCGTTCGATGTCCCATTTGGCGCTGTCGACGACGATGCCCACCCATTGGCCAAGATGTATCACAATATGTTGTCGGTGTTGTCGTGAATTATGCTTTCTGACCGTCATTTGATTTCTATGCTCACAGGAGCGATGTGCTCGGACGTCCTTCTGCTCAACAGATTTTCATACAAGCTGCTTCGAACCATGTTCCGCTGTGGATACTCGAGTGGCTGAGCGATCATGCATCCAACCCTCGACTCGAGCGAGCGCGTGAGGTGAAACGGGCAGCCACGAAGGTGGCAAGGGACATGGTGCGAGAGAAAGCCGAGAGCTTATTGGCAGGAAAGGGGAGCAGGGACATTTTCAGCTTGCTTGGTAGGCGATGAGCATGTCACTCGTCAACAATACTGACGATTTGAGCAGTCAAAGCCAATATGGATGCGGAGGCAAAGAACAAGTTGACAGAAGAGGAATTGTTGGCGCAGATGCGGTACGGAATAGTATGGATATTGGTCTTCGCTTCCTGTCGTACTAATTATTGTCAGCACGATTCTGAATGCGGGACACGAAACTACGTCAAAGTCACTGAGCTGGATCCTTCTGGAGCTTGCCAAACATCCTGAGATACAGCGCAGACTCCGGTCTGAGATCCGGGAAATGGAGGTTGTGATCCGGACGCGTGGAGATACGCAGTTCACGATGGACGATTTTGATGCGATGCCTTACACAACGGCAGTGATAAAGGTACATTGATCGCTACTCCAGCCTTACTAGCCTCTTCTCATTTGATGCCACTTCGATAGGAAGGGTTGCGTTATCACCCGGTGCTACCTTATGTGCAGCGGGTGGCTGCCACGGATGATATCCTTCCGCTTTCTCGACCAGTCGCTATGAAAACTGGCGAAATGATCAATGAAGTTGTGGTTACGAAAGGGACACCGATAGTGGTTTCGATTGCGGCTTATAATCGGTTAGAGTTTCTCCTGTGTTTGTATTCCATTACTTACGTGCCGAGGTCTCAACAGCAATACAGAGCTCTGGGGCGAAGATGCACATGAATTTAACCCTGATCGATGGTTGGATGGGGTGGCGAGCAGAAAGAAACCTACCTCCGTCGGGGTGTACTCGAACTTGTGAGTGTCCATTCTATCGTTCGGGGATCGTGCTCAGCACCTTTTTTTTTCCTTTGAAATATGAAAGAATGACATTCCTAGGTGGCGTCCGCGGGTGCTTGGGGTGGCGTTTCGCGTACGCTCTCTTCTTTGCCTGTTCTGTAAACAAATGATACTGAAAAACGTACTGCCAACAGAGTAATCGAGATGCAGGCATTCCTTGTGGAAATTATCGGGAAGTTTGATATTGCGATGACGGACCAAGCTGCAAGGATCAACAGGCACATGTCTGGGCTGATGGTTCCGATGGTCGACAATGAACCAGAGCACGGTTCACAGCTGCCGTTGGTTGTGTCTGTCGCTGCTAGTGAGGACGATGTCTGAGGAAAGATGAGCCGAGGACATCCATCAATATCTTCTTCAACATTCGTTGCCATCATGACTGCGGCGTCGGCTTGTTATCTATACTACTAGGAGAAAGTAGGCAAGCAGAACATACACAGTATTTATTTATCTGTCCTGATTGAATTTCGATGTGACACAAGCGAAGTTAATCAGGACTGGTATCCGCTATTCCGGGATGATCGATGATCGATGCTCGTCGATCGTAAATTGACGTCGTAAGCGAAATAAAGACCACCACACTATTGCGAGCCTCAGATCCGCCCACATAAAGAGTGGCGCATAGATTCCAAGATGACTCGTACTAGTACATTCATCTAGTCATGATGGCATTCAAGTTCGTTAGATTGTTGTGTATAGTACTACTACAGAACAACCATGTTTTTGCAACATGTGGGATAGGGGTGGCCGGTCGGAAGTCGGAATTATAACTTGAAAACTTCCCACTCTCAACTATCCACCAAACCACCATGTAAGTTGCAAGTTTCAACCCATTTCAAGAAGAATGCGAAGACCCCACTTATTCTGCTAGGTCAGAAAAAAGTCCATCTACCAGTACTCCTTCGCATATCCGCAAGGACAACCTGCATATTGCATATCACAAGCCAGCTACCTGCCTAAATATCGTGTCATAGGTACAAAGTCGGTGCACAATGGTTTTACCGTTTCACAAAGGACTATAGCATTGGTCAACCAGACTGGACGAGGGGCTCGATGCAATGCGCAGTCATCGCATACCTTGGCTTCCGCTTACCAGAATTTGAGATGCACTTCGTAACGATCCGGACGACACAGATTGGGGGTACAGTCTTTGTTTTGCAATTGCGTCGAATTGTAATCGGAAAAACGCGACCGAGCACCTGGTCGGTTGCCGAAGTGGAAGGCCATTCCGGGAACGGAAGAGGAGCGGCATATGCCCTGTGGAAAGCCATTCTAGGCACGAGAGACGGGCCTCGGTGGTATGTACCGTGCCCGCTGTGCTGCTGGGTCCGTTGAGCGAGTTGCGAGGGCTAGGTTGGGCACCTATGTCATGGTGGAAGGTATGCACAAATCATACAACGTGTTTTGTTTTTTTTCGATCCGCCCCAAAAAATTGACCCAGCGCAAAAAAAATATGACTCATGCGCGCACCGATGACTCGATGGTGATGGTCACATCTTCACTGACTACAACTCTCAGAAAGAGTCCACTGCCGTCCACCTCATACTCCGTCTCCGTGGCAGCATGCGGATCGCTGTCAACTCTGATTGCCATGTCTTCGAAATGGTCCTCCAACCCTCCCACTTTGCTTCAGGTATGTGGCATTTCCCGCATTTGTATCATCTTTGTATCTCATATTTTCGTTGTAGTGATAAAACTAGTTGGAAAATCAGAGACTTGCTCACTCGCCATCAAAATGCTGCTCAAGCTGTCGGTTTCCAAATTCCAACCCGGGCACCAAGCTGGTAGTCCAGTACCTGTGGCAGAATTTGTCCTGGAGTTTTTTGGCAATGTCACCTCAATTTGTTGCTTAAAATACAGAGCTTCAGTTCACGACAAAGGGTGCCCATGTGGCATCAAGTCACTTGACTATTATCTAAACGCTAGAACGCAATCGGGTGGCGGCTGTACCTTCGGGCGAGTGGAACGTCCAATTTTCTATTATTAGATGGCTAGCGCATCGCCAGAGGAGTGTCGATACCTCCCCCTCGTTGACAAGGCCCAGTACTGCTACCTTGGCCAGCGAGCCGTTGCTGGCACTGGTCCAGACCGTGTTCTTGATAACGATACCAATCGCTTCGAACAACTCAAGCAGGCGCTCAAATCTATCGGGCTATCCAAGCCGCATGTTGGCCAAATGTGCCAGTTCGTTGCAGCTATCCTCCGCCTGGGCAACATCGCGTCCATCGTTGACCGGAGTCGTGACATGGATTCAGTGTAAAATGCTCTGCGCTCGAGAGTACTCTCGCCTACAAGATCCCGACGCTTGTGAAGAAGGAACTTTCCTGCACCGTTTTTCTTGACCCCAACGGCTTCAGACGTAACGACCTCACCAAGACCCTCTGCTCCCTTCCCTTTGCTTGGCGAGTCAACGAGCACATCAACGTCTACCACGACGATTCTGTAATCTTCGTTGGCCTTTTCACTTCCGGGTCCGCATAACATGACCAGCCGTCCAAACTCCCTTGACCAGTTCTGCATCAACTACGCCAATGAGCGTGAGTGTCTGCAGAATTTCATTCAAAGAACATATTCGAGTCACGCATTAGCTTTGTTCCCTCAGTTCCTTTCTTTGACAACTGTGTTCACTTTCTCCCGAACAAGCCTGGAGGGCTCATCCACATCATGAACTCCACCCAAGCTCGTTAATCACACACATGAAGACAGATCATACAATTGTGACCGTCAACCACTTTAATGGACCCATCACTCATTCCTCCAAATGGTTCCTCGACCGCAACCTTGATTCCTTCAATCCTGACTTCGTCTGCCTTCTCCGCGGTTCTCACACTGGCGCTCTGACAGCACAGAACGTGCCGGACCAATCAACACCTTCATCAAGGGGCAAGGCTACACGTTTTGTAAACTGTGATCCATCTTCCAAGGAGTACAATGTTCAAAAATCATCGTTATGCCGACACTGTGTACATCTAATACCTCCAACCGGGAACTACCTTCGACCCTTCCGAATCTCCCGACCGCAGAAGTACAGAAAGACTGGACCTTGACCTTCATAGCGCGGTGACTCGGAATCGGCGGTCCGCAATCGTCAAGAAGTTACGATCTATGAATGCTGCTAGACTTATTACACGACTTGTTTCAATTGAAGTTGGAGCCGCTTCCTCATGGAATAGTGCTTCAAACATCCGATCATGATCACGGGGGAACTCGGGACATTCATAAACCCTCAGTTTTCCCCGTGTTTCCTCGTACAGCTCGTTCACCATGATCTCTGGCTTTACCAGTGCAGTGTGCTTGGTTGTCCAGGCTCTCGCCTATGTATCGTTTAAGTGTTATCTTAGTATCTATACTAGGAGAATCCAGGCAAGCTGAACATCTACAATATTTACATATCCTGAATGAACCTCGATGTGACATAAGCGAAGTCCATTAGCACTGGCATTCGCTATTCCAGAGGCGAACACGACGTACGAAATGGAGAGTGGCGCATAGATTCCAAGATTGCTCGTAGTACATTCATCTAGTCATGATGAGTCCATCCGATTCGGTAGTATACGTACTCTACATCATCGTCCACGCAATTCCTATCGGGCCACCCGTCACTATAAGCTTCACAAAAAACAGATTCCTTCGAGAGGATGATAAGTTCTCGCTGGGATCCGTCTAAAACGCGATCCTGTGGGGCAAACACCTCTTCGACCGTGCTGGACTCGAACGTATGTTTCTGTCGCAGAGGAATCACGAGGTGGAATACGGGTTCTTCGTTCGAACTGTCGGGGAATGAGAGGAGGTATCTGAGGCAATCGCGTATCCAGACAGCATGTTGAGGTTCGTAAATGATGTCTGCGCCAAAGACGACATCGAATGGGGTCGACAAGGACTCTGGCAAATCTGTCGTCGAAAACGATGACCAGTCCAAAGGGTGACTGCTTATGGAAAGCGTATTGCCTTCGTCGTCTGCAACGGTCGAGAAGTTGGTGTCGATGTTGACTTGTAGGTTATCGAGCACGGCGGGATAAAAATCTGTGAGGACGATGCTCGCTCGACGGCCGAGAGCTCGGTTTACGTTTGTTTCCTTTGAGTGAGGTGACGCCTGCAATATCTTGGCTACCGTCAACCCAACCAACCCGGTGCCTGCACCTAGCTCAAGGATACGGAGGGGACGTGTCCGAGTACGGCTCAGTGTACCATCAAAGCTTTGACGGGTTCCAGTGCACCCTAGGTCAAACCGATCAGGATGTTCTGCGATCATCTCTGCCAAAACGCATGCCCCGCCCCACGTCTGCGCTCCGACGCTTTCATAATCCCGATTGTCCATGGGGATGTCTGTCAAGATGACGTGAATCCGTCCGGCTAGAGCCGACTCAAAAGAGAAATCCCGTTGCGCTTTTCCTGCGGCGGCAACGCCAGCGCAGATCGCGAGTAGGGAAGCTGCTTGTTGGATGAGACCGTCGGTGTCGATGGGGGGATCAGACTCAGAGGGGAGTTGAATGGTAGGACGTTCTTTTCGAGCTTCAAGTTGGGAGATGAGCGCTACGAGCCAGCGGATTGCGTAGGCACGCTCGAAGGCGTCGGGTCGGTCGCGTTGAACAGAGTCATCGTCCTCGTCGTGGGGTGACAAACCACTCTCTCTATGTAGCCTGCGAGAGCCGCGTACATGGGGTCTGTAGAGCGAGTGGAGATACTGCAAGGACTCGAAGAGCTGCGTGGTAGCAGAAGTCGCGATCTTGGCGATGGGCGGAAGGCGCGACGTCATGAACGCCGGAGTCTAAAAACGAGTGTTGAAGCCAGGGCCGAACCTTTCGATACGCGACGAGCGCTGGTGATGGCGGCATTGCCAAGTTCAGAGTCGACCGTCCAGGCCTTCATTTCGAGGCAACGTACTCTCCTGGCGCAAGAACGCGATGCAGAGATCGAGCGCACCTCCTTGATGCTCAGCAACGCTTCACACAAGCTTCTCGAACAACGTGGACTGGCACTCTGTGGACTTGGTGTAGTCTCAGCGGGAGTGGGACTCGGCGGAAAGACGTGCGTGATCGCATCTCGAGCACGCCAACTATCAACTCATCTCGTTCGACGATGCATAGTCTGGTAGAGCTAGAGAGACCTTCGGCGTATCATTCCTCGCCGCTGTTCCCCCCGCACACCTTCAGGGTCGTATCTGCCAGCATCATGGTGTCATTTATGGAAGCTGAATACTAGTGTGTCTGCAGGCCCGGAGATCTCGCCCGAATTGAAGAGAACGTCTCGACTACACAGAAAAAAGCCAGTGGCAAGTCGAAGAAAGGACAGCCCTTTGATTCGGATACGAAGAGTTCTATTGCTCCGGAGGGTGTGGTGTATAAAGTTCGTGTTATCGATTTGCATGCTCCAACCGAGACCTGAATCTTCGATAGGTTACTGATATGCGCATTGTTATTGCCGTGGACCCTCCGGAATCTGGCGACGTTGATCTTGATTTGCCAGATAGGTGTCGTGTCGTCAAGCTTGCAAACAGTGTCACCTATGATCGGTAATAAATATCATTCTTCGTACTCAAGTTGCATCCTGAGATGCCTTTTCTAGAATGGACAATGCTATCGATCACTTGGAGAAAATTACAATCCCTTCCTCGCGCAAGGTAAAGATCCCGCAGACCCTACCTCTTTGGAACTTACTTATCGTGCTTCATCAGCCAGATGACAAGACAAAATATGAACTCACACCCCTCATTCGTGTATTGCTAGGAATGTCACCGCCATCCAAGCCTTCCAAACTTGGTGACATCTCTTTCTTTGATGAATCACTCAATCCGAGTCAGAAAACTGCCGTCCGGTTTGCTCTCGAGGCGGCAGAAGTTGTTTGTATCCACGGTCCTCCGGGTATATTCCACAATGTACCATTCGTCTCCTTTACTAACATACCATCAGGCACAGGCAAAACTCATACGTTGATCGAGATCATACGTCAACTCACATCCAACTCACCAGATCAGAAGCAAATCCGCGTGCTTGTATGCGGTGCCTCTAACCTTTCCGTCGATAATATTCTTGAACGGCTCCTTGCTCTCCCTCTCCCAGAAAAAGGAAAGGGAACCCCTCTGAAAGTGACGCGGATTGGCCACCCAGCGAGAGTGATGGCACGCGAAGATATCCTTGAGGCGACGTTGGAAGTCAAGGCTGGCCGAAGCGATCAGGTTCGTTGGCATTTCCCTTGCTGAAAATTGCCAACCCGGGGCCTCCAGGCGGCACTCGCCAAGGATGTAAAGGCGGAGCTTGATGCTGCCCTTAACACGCTTTCTGGGAAAGGCAAAGGCAAGGGGGCAAAGAAACCACGGGGACTTGAACGCAAGAAAATGTGGGAGGACGTGCGTGCGCTCAGAAAAGAGTGCGTTTATGTTGCCGCTTTGTAGTGTCCACTAACCTGATTGGCACTTCAGGTATCGACAGAGAGAAGGTGGTGTTGTGAAAGTAGTTCTCTCAGAGTCCCAGGTAAGTACCGTCTACAGTTCCAGACAAGAACGGGGAGTCTCAACATGCGCACAAGATTGTTCTGGCTACATGTCATTCTGCAGGCGGAAGACAGCTGCGGAATCATACCTTTGACGTCATCATCATTGACGAAGCAACCCAAGCAGTTGAAGCAGTATGTACCGTGATAGACGCTTCTTGACCACTGAACATTTGGTGTTTCAGGTGTGTTGGGTCCCCATATTCAAGGGGAAGAAATTGATCCTGGCTGGCGACCCTATGCAACTACCGCCTACCATTTTATCTCTGGACAAGCACAGAAAGAAAAATACGCAAGCAAAATCTTCTGAGAGACCCAATGAGAAGAATGATTTAGACAGCAAGGGAGGAACAGCAAAACTCTCCAAGCCAGACAAAAGTAATGCCTCTTCGGTGGACAATAGGCAAGAAGATGCCGAGTCAAGTTCAGAGACAAGTTCAGATTCCGATTCAGCAACGATACACGGTGATGTAGTCATTGCAGAAGAGAGCACAACACCCACAGCGACCACGCCAGAGAATCCAACCGAACCATCAAAGCAAAGGCCTTCTAAACGGCCTGGTTTACGTCCCCCGCGGACCCTGGAGACAACTTTGTTTGACCGTCTCGAGCGGATGTACGGCCCTGGCATTAAGCGCTTGCTCAACGTCCAATACCGGTACGTACGAAACGCTTCTCTTTCGTTGTGGCGCTACTCATAACCCTCGAGAATGCACGCCCAAATATGCCAGTTTCCGTCTGACACGCTCTATGCTTCCAAGCTGAAGTCGCACCACTCAGTGTCTTCGCATCTACTGTCCGAATTGCCAGATACGAGATTATTTACCGAGACAAAGGACGAGGAGACTATCAAAGAGACCCTTGGAAGCCCAGTCATCTTCTTTGACACTGCTGGGTGTGAGTACTACGAAAGGTTCGACGGAAACGGAGATGAAGGCAGCCGATGTAATGAAAACGAAGCTTCGGTGGTGAAAAGGTGGATGGAGAAGCTCGTACGTCGGGTGAAATTATGTTCCCACCGTCACGCTTTATCTCCGACCAATGACAGGTCGAAACCGGGCTATCTCCTTCCCAGATAGCCGTTATCACTCCGTGCGTACAAGCGAACGCGATGTCATACCAACTGTAGCCAAGGTTATCCACAGGTATCAAGCGCAGGTCACACTCCTGAGCTCCTTGTTGCGTCCTGCATATGGCCCGGAGCTGGAGATTGGGACCGTGGACGGTATGCAAGGACGCGAGAAGGAGGCTGTGATTATCAGTCTGGTTCGGAGCAACGACAAGGTTTGCGTCTAACATGCGCACTAACTACGTTGAATCTGATACGTCAAGTGGGGTTTCCCAGCGCGAAGTAGGTTTCTTGAAGGAGAAACGTCGGATGAATGGTAAGTTCAATGGCATTCATACTATCAGCCGGAACATAATCGGTTGATGGGTTACTAGTGGCAATGACGCGAGCGAAGAGGCAACTAGTACGTTGTTACTACCAAACGGTTGATCTGATTATCACTCGTTCGTTAGTGCGTTGTCGGAGATTCATCGACGGTCCAACACGGCGGAACTTATCTCAAGAAATGGCTTGCGTGGCTGGAAGCCAATGCGGACGTCAGATTCGCGGAGGTGTACTAGTGACTTGGTTACTTAATAGCCCACATAGCCCGGATCAGGAACTTACCACTCCTTTCCTCCAATCAGAGCTGGCCCCGAATACAAGCGGAACAGGAGATGATAGGTTGAATTCCGAAAGTCCAGCGTCGTCCAGACAACCTGGACCTTATATATACATTCTGATCTGAGTGGCAGCCTGGGCCTAAGTTACATCAAGTTACCAGCTCAACAAATGCGGCCGAGTAACTCCACAGGGATTTGAATACTCAGTCCAAACTCAGTCCCAATGACTGTCGCTTACCCCTCGTCTGCAAGATAACGCAAACCCTTCGTAAGTCTTTCCCAAATTGCGGCGCAGGCACCTTTTCTTGGTAGATGGTAACTTAGCGCCTTTTGGCGCTGACAGAGTGACGAGAGGTTTCTTACCATCCGTCCGAGATCCCGAACGAGTTTCTCTAGATGACTTTGTTTTAGACTTCTGGTGCGTTGCGGTACACCAGTCTCGCAGCTGAGGTTTTGTTTCAATCCAGCCGGTGAGGTCGTCCCAAGGCCTCGCGCCTACTCTTTCGTTGACACGCTTTAGAAGAGAGAGCGTCTGG
>JBBPNG010000654.1:0-18237 GCA_038091095.1 Leccinum incarnatum
CCAACCAGAACAAGACTGGCTTGTTCGGTTGCTGCATTCAAGTATTTATACTAATTACATGTGTGCACAGACCAGCTTAGGGCCGGTCTGGATAAGCTGTGCTAACTATTATGGTAAGTGTCCAACGAGTGCTACCAGGATAAGTCATGTGACCTGTGGCTGTGTATGTCACGTGACTCGGAAAAGTGAAAAGTGAGAAACGAAAGGTGAAGTATATAAGTGGTCACGTGATGCTGACTAAGCAGGTCACGTGACTTCGAGAAGTGGAAAATGAAGAGAATGTAACACCTTCCGCAGCGTCTTCATGTGGCCAAGCCAAACCAGTGCCCACAAATGTTTATCACCAACCACGTCCTCCGAGTCGGATAATGCGACCATGATCGTGAACGACGTCTGCAAGGCGACTTCTGGGCGCACATTCAACAACGTCTGCAGCGTGCAACACGCACCCTTCGGCAATCCTTTCTAAGCACGTCGCACAAGAATGCTGTTGACCTCACCCTTCGTGGGCGTCCTAGCACTCATCCTAACCTCAGGACTTTGATTGTTTCGAGTGAATGAGTAACTGAGGAACCTGATTCGGAGATCTTGCGGCCGCCCTTTCGATGCGCAAGAATGCTGTCAGCTGTTCCCCTCAGCGTGGTCCCTGGAACAAACCCGTATGTAGCTGAATGTTGTAACCGTACGGTTTGGTCTAAACATCGTTTTCAGGCGACTCGATAATGTTCACGGGCAATGCTGAATCGAAATTTCTCAGGCTCGGACAATGAGCCCATACCATTGGTATTGCCCCGCCAGTCTGGTTTTTCCCAATCCGCAATAGCACACAAATCCTGATTATAATGATGCTCTCATATGGCCCGGGGAAAGTCCGGTGGCGAAGTCGGCAGGTTTCACTGGCTACGGATCAATCGCTACACAATCGTCGCTTAGCAATCGCCGTATCGTACAAAGGATCACGTTCAAGGTGATCTATTAACGCCGCCGCCTGATCAGTTCGTCGCCTATGCGGAACGACAAGGTACTGACCATGAACGTCTCTTCCGGAAAGGAGCCCTCCCCCATCTATACACTTGTGAACCCCCCCGTACGAGAATTTCGCACAGCTCAGTGTTCAATCTGCGCAGACGATCTGCCAGTGTTAAAGCCCCTAGACCGAAACACAGATCCCTTTTCCGTTTGCCTCCAATGCTTCGCTCCTAATATCACAGGTACGCTCCCGGCCTTGCCATCCAATGCGTCTCCTCCTCGTGACTGATCCTTTTCAGGGCCTCGGCAGATTAGGGGTCCCGCCGTTCGCGTGGACTCGGACGAACGACGACCGAAATCTGAAGATAAGTACGGCACAGCTATCCCCGGCCATCACCATCGCTCGCACGTCTGCGTACACTACAGATGGTCGACCCGTCCGCGTTACACGCGAGCCTACCTTGCCGTCCGTGCAGAGGGCCGACGTTCACCAAGCAGACGTACCTTCCGTTCCTCAAGACACTCGTTAGCTCCATTATAAAATGGCGATCACCCCCACCTACGATGCGGGCAAAGGCGGGAACGGCAAGCGACGCTGATTCTGATCCGGCCCTTAGCGGATGCTGACGCTTGCACCGGCAAGCGTCCTGACGGGGCTGTGCACCCCCGCAATCCGCGATGCGTCCGGTGTTGGAGATCAAGGATTGGGTTCGACGGGACGGTACCGTCACCTGCGAAACGTTCCTGCCGAGAACGTTTTTTTTGGCTCGCTGGTGTACGATATCACGTTGTCCTGTTCGCAATAGGCCGACAAGGCCAAGGCATCGGCACATCGCCGATCTTGAGGCGGAATTGCGGGCAGAACGGATGCATCTCCGACAGATGAGTCCACGGAACAGATCGCCTGTGGCGCGAGATCTGGGACGTGTTGCTCGGCAACTGCAACGCACCTAAATGATAATGACGACGACATGTGTTTTGAATGATTCACTGATTTGCTAACCGAGAACATGGACTAACGTTGAAATATCAGCTGCAAAGGGCCAAGTAGAACAATTATGATCTCGAGACCTAGCTTCGAGGTACGAATCGGACTCCGTTTTATGTGAGGTTCTTGCTTGAAAGAGCCATTACAGTGAACGCGAACGCTAAGCAGAAAGCACAACTGTTGGGAGCCAGATTGCGCAAAAATACGTCAACGATGGGGAAATTGTGTCAGATTGGACGTTCCATTGATATTCTTGCGCGAAGTTGCAAGAAACCGCCGTGAGGAACAATGCGCACAAGCCTCCAAGGCACGTCTTTCGCTTCCAAGTCGCTCTGTTGTATGACGTCACGTCATCGCACCTGGGTGGTACATAAACTTCGAAATGGTTAGTACACAGCGCCTCAGAGAGATCACACGAGGGCCGACGCCACTGCAGCTTGACATCTACGCGATCGAGGACCTTCGATACCTGCTTTCGACTCAAGTGGAATGAGCTGCAGTGAATATAACAAGAAAATATTCACTGGATAATTCGGATGGAAAAGATAACATCCCTTGAACCGTGGAATTGAAAAGCGGAAATTTTAGATGCAGTGGAGATTGCGAAATGCCAGGGAAAGGCCGAGACACAGCTTCGTCTGTTCAATGACTCCGAGTCTATGTCTATGACAGTACTAGTACTACTTACTAGCAGTTACTAGCACCCTTCACTGATAGCTTGCAGTAAACATTCAAGTTTTCAACCTAGTCTTGGGATAGGGAATTACATGTCACGGTGCTATTCTGAAGTACCTAAGGTCCTGATATGGTAAGTCGCGCCGGCCCGTTCATTTTTTCGTCTGCTGTCCTCGCGTCCCTCTCGCCGCCGCATCGAGTCCCTCCCTTTCCCTCCCCCTCACCGCCGCCCTCCCATTCCCTAGTAATCCCACATGCTGATCGACATCGATGATAGAATTTCGCTGTTAGTGTCAGCCTGAGGACGCCAGACCTACAATTTGATATGCTGTCAATCAGACTATCCGCGGTCACTGGTGCATGCCTCGGATCCTGATCGACACAACCAGCGGTCTGCATGAAGAATGGTAATTCTCAGTTGGGTGTTCAACGTTCAGGTGTTGGTATCTCGAACGAGTATGTTTGACATCTTTCATTTTTCCGGAATTGGTCCTTACTCCGCCTTTGTAGATACCTTGTTCGTTTCAAGAACGCGGTGGCAAATTGCTCGCGCCTCGTCACTTTGGTCACAAACCTTTCCCTCTAATTTGATCAGTGGATTGCAGAGATTTGCTCCTCTCCGCAAACATTCGATAGCCCGTCTCAAGGTGTCGCTGGGGCCGGTTTGGGACCTGCCAGTGATCAACGACCTCAAGGAAAGAGTCAATCGTGAAGTCGGAAAAGAAAACCCCTCGGACTCTCGCAAGAATGCTTTAGGATAATCTAAACGATCCAATGAGGATCTTGTCGCTGCGTTGCATGGCAATTACGACCGTGACCTGCGTCGTGGATCGTCCGCGACACGACACCAATTTTGTGGACATACAGTCATGCATTGTCATTTGGGACACTGTTTTTCAGAACGTTCGAAGCCACTCAACCGTTCCCGAGGCACTCAACAGAGCCGGAAAATTCCCTTTTGGCGTGACCTCTTGCTTAGACCCCCAGGTTACACATTCTTCACGGACCACGCGCTCGACCACATGATATACCACGTCCTCGATGCGGGCATCACGAACAACATCGTTCGCTTGGGTTCTCGCACGTCCGACGAGCGAATCGGCTGGTACTCTATTGAAACGCGCGAGATGGCCGCTGGACAGTCTGGCTTCAGTCCCAGCTCCTCCACCAAGTACCGCGTGTTCAAGAACGTAGGGACGGAGATCTGTGACTTGATGAAACACCTTCACGACGCCGACCTCGACTCGGACTTCTTCGGAGATCAGCAAGTATCCATCACGCTATGATGGCTGAGCCGCCTCAGTGGTTCGCTGTCGCCAAGGGACTGTCGAATTATGAGTCAGAGTCTGCAGAAAGGTGGCAAGGGGACAAGTGATCGAATCTATGCATTCTGGAAGAACGCCAAGAGAGTTTTTGGAAACGATCACCAGGTCGGCTGATCCACGGACGTTTGCCCTACCTGAACCCGAGCCTGGCCCGTCGACGCGTCCCCATCCGTTCGAGATCCTGTCGAGAGAGACGGCGGGGGAAAATGTGGAAAGGACTCCTTGGAGGAGACCGAGGTGGAGGGGTCGGTGTTACGTTCCTCGTAGCTTAGCTAACCCCTTAGCTAACCCTCTCGTTTCCCACACGGTTCACTCCCCTCTTCCTCGTCTTACCGCCCACACGAGTTATCTTATCTTATATAGACGCCTTACGCGTCTATCTTATCTTATCACTTCCCCTTCTTCTAGGTCACGTGACCGGACGTCACTCATGATGTCATCCCCAACACGACGTCATACCCTACGCCCTACTGACATCACCATCAGTCAGCACTTACGCGTACAGGTTAGGGCAGGCGTTATGTCATGGTCCGTGCACCATCTAGCTAGGTATATAAAGAGTAGTACTTGTACTTCGTTACCTTAGTCTAGTATTGTTTACCTCTTGTCTTATTGTTCCCACCAAGTCCTCCTGCGACTTGTGCGACCTCGACAGAGTTCTCTATCCGCTCACCGCCTCGCTCGTCTAGCAAGACAAGTTGCTGCGACTCTAAAGCAGTAAGCACCGCGCGCATACGATCCCCGACGCTAACGGCCATTGCCTTTATCGTTCCTCTTTTACCTACGTTTCCGAGTTCCCTATAGATTGTTTGGTTTGCTAGTCTGTCTAGCACTCTCCCAGAGTCGGTGCTTCACAGTAACCAAACAATTGGACTAGAAAAATAAAAATAAAATGTTATAACCAAAAATAAAAGTAATTAAATCACATACTCTTTCATTGTGATTAATGATCTGACAATAACAAATTAAATTCAAATCAAACCAGGACATTATGAAAACAAATTCACCGTCTGTACAGTAAAAAAAACAGATGGATCAAGATTGAGCACAATCAATAATTTGCACAACCAATACTTACAGTCTGAAATTGATGTAAAATAATGTTGATGCTAATATATCACCACTAGTAATGAAGAACTTACATCCTGCCATTTATGACATGATGTTTTCAATACAATACAAGATGAGTATGCAGCCAAAAATATCATGCAACAACTTACAGCCTGAAAATCAATAAGTGGAAAGTCAACAAAAGAGTAAAATTAAAATCAATTATGTACTGCATACCACCTGTAATGAATCCAAAATTTTTATCATTAGTATGACAATGCTTCACCAGATTGCATGATGTAGATACCATCTATAGTTATTAGAAATAAATACTTAGTATATTGTTATGATTGTCCTAGTACAATATAACTTACAGTCTGTGATAGATAAAAGAAAACAAGCTCAATAATTTGAATATATTTCATGATGATAGAAATCTCACCAGCTGAAATAAGGATAAATGTCAGATGAAAATATATATCCATGATGATGATAAATTGATAATATGAAACAACATACATTCTGTAAATTAAAAGAAAACAGCAAATAAGTATGATCAATCATCAGTATCAAATTGTCTATCACATACTTCCTGTTATGTTGAAATAGAACAAATGATAATATTATCATTATCATTATTGGAATATGTTAAGAATGAAAAAAAAAAAAACTCACAAACTATCAATAACAGAGGAGATCAAGGGATGAATGAATATCACTCAGTATTGCCCTTGAGAGCACATTGAACAATGGACCACTGACATTCTATCATTTCCAGAGCAGAATAAATAGACATGGCATCATCAGCATCACCACTCTCTGGCACATTCCACAATGCACAACTCACTTCCTGTCATTTCCAGAGCAGAATAAATAGACATGGGCATTATCAGCATCACCACTCTCTTGCACATTCCACAATGCACAACTCACTCCCTGTCATTTCCAGAGCAGAATAAATGGACATGGCATCATCAGCATCACTACTCTCTTGCACATTGATGCACAACTCACAAACTGTCATTTCCAGAGCAGAATAAATGGTCATGGCATTATCAGCATCACCACTCTCTTGCACATTCCACAATGCACAACTCACTCCCTGTCATTTCCAGAGCAGAATAAATGGACATGGCATTATCAGCATCACCACTCTCTTGCACATTAATGCACAACTCACAAACTGTCATTTCCAGAGCAGAATAAATGGACATGGCATTATCAGCATCACCACTCTCTTGCACATTCCACAATGCACAACTCACATTCTGTCATTTCCAGAGCAGAATAAATGGACATGGCATTATCAGCATCATCACTCTCTGGCATTTACACAATGCACAACTCACTCTCTGTCATTTCAAAAGCAGAATAAATGGATATGATATCATCAGCATCACACATTTCATTTCACAATGCACAACTCACTTTCTGTCATTTCCAACATTGGATGTCATGTCAGTCATGATGTTAGTTAACACAAATTTTATACATTCACAGGAATGACAACTCACCCTCTATAGTCCCATCAGCATAATAAAAATAATTGGCAGATATCCAAATTTAATGTTTGAGCTAATTCATAATATTGAAAGCCTCAAGATTCTTACCCAAAAGTGTGGAAACCATCTTGCCAGATTTTTGGGAACTATGATATCCAAGCTGTGCATGGGAAGTGCAGATTGATGCAGCTTGTCAATGTCAGGTATGACACTTGTTAAAATCATACCATCAGTCTTTGAAGAATATTTAATCTTTGGTACTCACTCTTGAACTGCATATCTAACACACAATGCTATGTTTGTTTCTTGGGCAGTAACAAATAGCATTTGCAAAGCCTCCTCATTCAAAGCTCCAGCTGTCTTTTCCAACAACATGTTACATCCCTCATTTGAGTTGTGCATCCCTAGCATCCATGCAAATTCCATGAGCTGAATCATTTTGTTGGACAAGAGAATGATAATACCTCTCACACGAACACTATGTTTTGGTGCATAGTTCATTTGAGAGAGACGACTCCATACATTAGCATTGTCAAATACTTCATCCATGAATTCATGTGCCTTTGCTACCTTCTCCTGAATTGGCAGCTTTCGAGCATCACCAGATAGTTCACTCATGGCGACAGCCAGCAATGCATCAAACTTGGTGAACAACACAATAACAGGCACTGGCCAAGAGTATGAGCTCGAAAAAATACTGTCAAAAATGAGCCCACCATTTTTCGTATCACATTCATTGAAAAACATTTCCTCGGAGCGTTGGATTGCCCGATGCAATTTATCCATTGGAATACAGTACCTATACAAAGTGGCAACTAGTCAACAATCGGATTACTGCCCACACAGTCGAGCGATTACCAGATGGCATGAATGCGTTTCTTGAGAAATGTCGTATTTGCACGATCAGCAATGAACTCCTTGAGTTGTTGGAATTCATCTGCGGAACCAGCCTCGAAGCCCCGCGAGTCATGGAAGATGAAGTTGTCATTGCTCCGAAAAATCAACTCGTTCTCGATGTTGTGTTCCCCGCGCTAGCGTGCATTGGTAAAGATGCGCGTCGAGTCGGAGTCCCAGTATGTTACAAGTGATACTCACCCCCGTGGATCCCTCGACCTTGGTCAGATCAATCTGGTCGCACGGTTCGGTTGGCCAGTCATCCATACGTATTATGAAACACGCACCTTGTTTCCCTGTCCATCATAGACCTCCGGGTTTTCGGTAGTGTTACAGATCGCGCGGAGAATGGTCGTCTTGCCAGCGTTCGCCCGCCCAATAATAAGGATCCTGAAGCGGCCAAATTTCTCTCGGATGTTTTCAAAACCGCCAGCCTGGATTGTCTCTGAGTTCGAGCTCGAGTTCATATCTGGATTCTAAGCCTGAGCGTATGTGTTGTCGAATAAGTTGTGGAACGTGAGGGTGAGGGAGGAAGAAACAAGAGCCACACGTCGATCGATTCTCATCTACTTCCGACATCCGCTTCTGGCAGGTCCGGTGGCAATGGTCGGGAGCATTTGGCCACATTCGTCCGAAACATCCACCTCTCGGGACGGCATGGGCATTGAACGTTGAACGAGCAAGGGGGCGGGATGGGTGTGCGGTTTCGAGCCTGCCGAAAGTCCTCGTCGGGTACAGCTACCCCCGATCGCCGTGTAGGTAACTTCTAGGTTGGACTCGTTATGGATGAAGCTGTGGCTGTGCCATACTCGTGGGAAGAAATAAGGTCGTCTAAGTTGAGCCATCCCGTACATAGTACACTACCACAACCACCGTCCCCGTCTTCCCCCTGAGTCACACCGAGTTGAAAGTATGGCCAGCTCATTTGTACCATGGTACTCCCGGGCCATCTTCCATCCGTCCACGTTGCATCTTGAAAGCACACCACCGATATGACTGACACCGCTCCTTCCAGGCAACCGTAGAACTCGCAGAAACCTACGCCGCCCTCGTCCTTGCCGACGACGACATCGAGAAATCACGGTAAGTACTCCCCCGTGTGCGATTCGCACAAACGGTTGCTAAATCGTTATCGTAGTCCGATAAAATCATCGTACTGACGAACACAGCGAACGTCGATGTCGAGCCTATATGGGCGACACTCCTCACCAAGGCCTTGGAAGGCAAGAACGTCAAGGAACTACTACTGAACGTCGGCGCAGGCGGAGGTGCATCCGCAGTGGGTGCTGCCCGGGCTGCTGTACCTGGTGACCGTGCGCGCGCAGCGGCCGCAGAAGAAGCAAAGGAGGAAGAAAAGGAGGAAATCAGACGACGACATGGTGTGTACTCAGCATTCCCCATTCCACGACTAACCGAGCATCGTCTGCGAACACGGCTTTGACAAAGTTGGGCTGTTTGATCTCCCTTGCTCGTTTCTATCTTCTTTCCCACTTTATCCATCGTGCATCAATCAAAATCTTTGGACCGGTTGGTCCCTGTGTTGAGGAAAGACTAGAGTAATATCAGGGACGTGCGTGATCGATTGCCCAGCAAAGTATGCAACATCTAAATTCACGTCAACTATTCATATCACTTACGCACTCGAGGTTTTCCTTTCAAAGCGTGACCTTTCTGTCCCCACAGCTCACTGCAAGAATGTTTCCCGCGAGACTCCACGACACAAGCCACACGACGTCGGGGAACTTGCCCGGCGTTGTCGGCGCGTTCTGAGAAGTAGTGAGCGACGGGTCGAGGGGCGTTTTGACCCATGGTGTGGCGGGCGTGTCTTTTGTCCAAATGAGAACAGACTTGTCCTGCGGAGGATCAAAATTGCACCCAATGGTCCTGCATATTCAGCGCAGCACGTACCTGCGATGCCGTAGCTATATAACTCCTCAGAAAACCGGGGCCGGTGTGCCTTCGAGAGTTAGCCTCGGAAAAAAGGAAAGAGAATGGGGGACGTGAAAGAAGAACTGGTAGGTATTGTACACACGATCATGTCCTCGTGGGCGGTCTCGATCGGGACTGCATCGGTGGTCGTTGCGGTGACCATCATCGTGGTGTTTTATAGAAAAGTGATGCGGCGGAGTCAAAGGGGTGAGATAAAGGGGGTAGCGTCGGATACCCTGACGATGTACCGTAGGATACTGAAGACGTTGAGCTGAGTTTTGTCAAGACTCGGGTAGCCCAACGTTAGACCGGCAAAGACACCTGACAAGAGGACGAGGATGGGAATGAGACATGCAAAGATAATGAACTCGGGACTGCGCGAGTTTGAGGAGGCACGTTTTGCGAGTGTGTGCAAGATACGATTGTAGTCGTACCATCACAATCATCCCTGTATTTTCGCCGTGGCGTGCCGTCCGTGGAGTCTTCACCGTTCCGGGGCGTCCTATCACACCCATCACGTGCACACTACCGACGCGCCTGAGCCCGAAACTTGTTCGAATGTTACAACGATGGTGTTGACCGACTACCTCCGCTCGCTGTCCACGCCGACGCCCTACACCGATGCCATTCAGCACCCGTTCCTTGCAGACGCAGCCGCGTTGACCCTCCCCGCCTCCCGTCTCGCCCTCTACCTCTACCAAGACCGCATCTACGCCGCTCAAGCCTACCCCCGCTTCATCGCACAACTCATCACCAAAATCCCTCTCGAAGACCCTAGCCCAACCTCTCTCGCAACCCCCACACTCACCGTTCTCGTCGGCTGCCTCACCAACATCGTTCGCGAAGTCGCCTTTTTCGATACTACCGCCCGCACGTACAATCTACCCCTCGACCATGGCCATTGGCACGAACGCAAGCCCACCCGGGACTACACCGCAGAGATGGCGAGGATAGGCGCATTCGCATCACTCGAAGACGGTCTCGTGTTCTTGTGGGCGATGGAAAAGGTTCGCACCGTCGGTCGCAGCGTCATTGCGTTCTATAGAATTGTTGCTAGATATATTTGGACGCATGGTCCACCGTCTACACCGCCCTCTCACAGTCTTCCACGTCACTATCAGAAGCTGGTCTCACAGGCAAGGCGATCAAAGACCTCTCTTACAGCTGGTCCAACGCCAATCCCGGCTTCCTGAAATTCGTAGACGATATTGGCGATCTCGTAGATGCCTACTTTGCCCCCGTCATGGAAGGTCGGCCATTGGCCGGACGCAGCGCACAAGAGGCTCTGTCTCGCGCAGAGGCCATATGGGCCCGCGTCATCGAGCTCGAAAAAGAGTTTTGGCCCAACGAGGGCGAAGAGGACACACTCCGTGCGGATAAGTAAGGGAGATCCTACACGTATTTTTTGCGGGTAGACGACACGGTGATGAATGGCTTGTAAGTCCTTATTGAATTCACGCTCCCCCGTGTGGTATCATCATTTCTCTCAGGATAGTACGCATCGATCAACGAATTGCATGTATATATATATACTGAATGGAGAGGCAACCCATGCCCGGAACTGGGCAGGATCTAGTCTCCAGTAGGCAGACCCTTAGGCAGGAAGACAGTCGTTCCTTCTTGGCAGGATCCTCCTACATTTGAACGGAAGGAGACGTCTGCGCAGAGAATCACCATTATCAGAGCCCTTGCAATTATACATCTCTGTCACCACTCACACGATGCATTCTGAAATTTCTCTTCGATGGACATCTCTAACCCATTCTAATCCAGACGCGTCAATATGGCCAACATCCAGCTAACGGTCACTGCGCACACATGCGTCGACCGAATACAAATACAATATGATCAAGTTCGTGGTCTGACCAAGGAGTTGGTCAGCGATAATATGACTCGGACAAATGTTGTCGAGCACACTTGGTGTGGCAATTGCTGTCACCTTGATACATGTACAACACGAGGTTGCCGAGGTATGTCACGGTTTTCTTTGGGAAGGCCACTGACGACCTTGATGCACAGGGTAATTTGGATGGGAATTATATCATGATCTAGTCGAGTCGTGACACTGAATAACCTCCATCATCAGCAACATCAACATCCACAACCACCGTAGATCACGTTCTGTCGTGCGACGACGGTTTTTGGACCGTCATCGTGTCGGAGAAATGAATGATTGCCCAACTGAAACAAGCGCCCACACTTCGACTCAGGTTCTGACTCACTGGTACTGACGGTTTCGGTCTTTACTATGTACTGTCGGACATTTGTACATCTGCTTTACTGTATCTACCTAACATACCATTCGTCGTTTCTGACTCCCCGAGTTTTCGCCGTTGATGTCATCAGACGGTTCCCGCTTTGTCGAAACTGATCAAACCCCATATCGATACTCGGTAGTCTTTTCCTGCCGCGAACAACCACCGTCCTCGTCGACTCTTGTCTTCGTCAGTCATGTCGTCGTCTTCGTCTTCGCCCTCGCCCAGACCAGTCGATGGATGATCGTCAGAAGCACGGCGTTCGTAGCTCGAGGCGAAAGCGACAGCATGACAGTTATCCTTGTGATACACCAACGTTCCGAGTGGCTTGAGATTCTTGGTCGAATAGAGCCGCACGCTGAAAGCCAAGGGCGAGGAAAGAAGAGAGCTTCAGAACTGCGACACTGTCCACCAGCCAAAACCAAAAAAAGAACTCACCGACCGTCCCAGCCTCCTATCGCGCAGACACGCCCATCGTCGCGGATGGCGATGGCAGCATTTCCTGGATTCTTGGTTCGGACAGCCCGAGCGGACCGGTCCGCCCCCATCTGGGTCGGCGCATTCTTGGAATGAGAGGCGCGTTGAGTCTCCAGTGTCGAGTTTGCCACAGGCATAGTGACGTACGAGGTCATATCTCCCAACGAGGTGATCGGCCGAGACCGTCAACGCAAAGCTGCAGTCCTTAGATACCGCCATTGCCATCACTACAGCCAACGTCAGGGAAGAGAGAGGAACGTGACAATGAGGAACATTGGGGGGGTTACGAAACGGCACGCGACGACGCACCTGATTCGACGTGCAATCAACTCTTCCAGACGACTTCCCACCCTTTGCTTTCTACGGTCTGCGTGCCTTCGGGAGAGGTGCGCCTGAGGAGGATGACTCCTCCGTCTTCGTATGCGCACAAGAGTCGGAGCTCTCGCTGCGCTTTTGACGTGGATGGTGATGACCAGGGGGCATAGTAGAGGTGCATCGACATGATTATACCTGCAAGTTGTGAGTCCGTCAGAGCGCATATAGACGTCGCTCGAAGAGACACGAAACACGGGGGACTGACCGGACTTGGGACCAGACCGGCCGTCGGAGCAGTGATTCACTGAAGTATCCCCGATGGCAGCGTGTAGTCTTGTGCGGTCGGGCAACGTCCAGACGTCCGCCTAGATAGAGTGTGTGTTCACACGAGAGCAACGCAATGTCTCACCCGGATAGAGCCCACCAGAGCAGATTCGACGAGGTTGGGGACGACAATGAGAGCTACGACCTCGTCGTCCAGAGTAGGAGTCGGGAGGAGCGAGAACCGACAAAAGTTGAGCGCGTTGACGTCGAGGGAGTAGCACAACGGAGGAGGGGGCTGGTCCGTCAACGAGGCCGCCCCGCCCTTGCGGATGGACACCGACTCGGTCGGACGCTCCCACACGTGGATCTTGTTGTCTCTGCCATGACTTGCGAACGAGGTCGGCGTCAGTTCCCGAGCCTGAGCGTCGATCTGACGAGGACACGAACGTGATGACATGGCGCCCTGCGTGCTCCTCGATGCCTAACAGGCCTTCTTTGTGGGCTTGCCAGTCGGCGATGGCACGAATGGATCTTGTGGACGTGATGACGACGCGACCTTTTGTATCTCCGGAATAAACTCGCTCGTTGTCGGAAGAGACGAAGAGGGCGAGGACGGGCTGCTGGTGAATGCGAAGGGTATGGAGCGGCGAGGGCGCTGGTGTCGTCATGGCGCTAGCTGAGATCTACAGCTTCCCGAGCGCTCCGTCTCCGCCACGCTCAAGCCTGAGGTTGTTGAAAACAACCGGCGGGAACGATTGCGGACCGGCTTAAATTCTCACCCTCAGCCAACTTCGTTCGTCGTCGTTTTCGCTGCTGCATGCAGTGCTGACCCCAACGTTGGTACTGGCACTTTCTAGAAATACGAGGCTTGGTTCCCAGTCACCAGAGGATTTGGAGAACACGTTCGTCGTGTTCCAAGGAAGCCTTTAATCCGATCGGCTTCTCTCAGACGTCTGTGGCATTCCATCAGAACACTCGTGTCGAGACTCTAGAATTCGCGGTTGTTTCCAACGTCTCATGTGTGTGGCAAATTGAAAATTTCCTGGACCATTACACTTCTGATTCAGCAAGTGACGGAGTGCGCATACTCAGTTCATCGCCGAATAAGCCAAGCAAAAAGACATTTGTCAGTCATCGTTTGGTCATCGTCGAACCCACGATTCTTGTCTATCAGCGTATCCAGGGATTTGGACGGCGAAATACACGTTGTCTGATATACTCAGATGCAAAGATCAAGGACTGGTCGCCTGCCTATGTGAGTGCTGAAGACGGTAACGTCTGCACTGAAGAGCAGTTTGTGGTACTCACTCACTGGAACTGTACAGTCGAAAAACGTGTCAAAGAAAAACAACACCAAGGCTTGGCAAAATTAACACCTGGTTACAGCCTACAGGAGACCTTCCTTTCGCGCGGCTCCGATAAAATTAGAACACCAAACAGAACGTCCATTTAAATTGTGCCAAAGTGAACTACACCTCTTCTACGATTTAAAAAAAGGGTATATCAATGAAGCGAGATGAACCAGCGACTCCACCACACCCAACTATCCGAGCGTTCACTGATTGCCACCGGGGCTAGCGGGCGAACCTTTCACGCCCTGAGACTGAGATCTGAGAGTCCACCTTGCCATTCGAGCTCGAGTCACTAGACTGGTGACCAGTCACGTCTAAAAGTCTATCGAGTCACTGTTCTTCGACGCAGCGCTGCAGTGGATGCTCATCAGTTGACCGTCCTAGGAAAGTATGAGAGCACGGAAAACTGCTATGAACCTATGAGACCGGAGTGGTGTGAGACGGGTTGAGCGATGACACTTACGAGCGAGCAGGCGCCGATGACTTGGAGGTCATGGTAGTAGGGGAGACGAAAGAAAACGTGGATGGTAATTCCCGCTGGGTTTGGGGGTTGGAGCGAGAAAAAGGAAAGGTATTCCGAGATTCGGCGTGCTTCCGTTGTCGTTGCAGGAATCCTGCCAGTGTCGCTCTCAATCTCTTCCGGGAATATGTACGTGAACTCAACCTCACCGATGGGCCAACTCATGACCAGTAGATCGCGAGCTCAAGAAGTTTTTCGAAGGTGTGTGAGACAGGGCGCCCTGAAACGACCGCCGAGTTTGCACGTCGTATGCGCGGTAGGTTTGTCCTTCGTGGGGTGGTAGAACCTGGACCTGGCCACTCGTATGCCGGCTACAGACCTGTCGCCGATGGTTCCTCGAATACCGGCCATAGATGAGGGCAAGCAGGATCAGGCAAAGAGCGAGAATGACATGAGGGGCGGCTTGAAGGCGAGGGCAGGGTCTAATATTTGCGACTCGCCGAGGGCGTTAGATATATTGTTACAGCGCGGAGATACTACTAGTACAATTTGAAATGTGCGGCTTTGGCCCACAATGAAAAGATGCCGTATTTACGATTACAAATCAAAGTGAATAACCGAGTTCAGAGAGCAAGACGATGAGCGCGTCGCGCAGGCGTTGTCTGTTGGTCAAGGTCAACCCGGGGAGAGTGAGATTACAGACGTCTTTCAAATAGTTGTAGACCCTCTTTTGTAGGTTGTAGACCATCGCCCGCCGCGCATCGCAACACGAGCTCTTGATCCAGTTCTTGTGCATCCCGAAATCTACATAGATGGACGACGCGTACTGAGGGAACAAAGGAACGAGTTAGTAGTAAGTACTGATGCATTATTAATCCACTTACCGAAGCCAATGCGTAGGCGAGTACAGCCAGGGCCTTGTCCCCGTGCGCCACTAATGGACGCCACTTCCACTCTCCCCGACTGTTCCGATACGCCTCTTGGATTCCGAAGAACCCCGGCGAAGCTGTGTCTCGCAACGCGGAGTGCAGAAACTCGCGTACGAAACCGTTTGCGAAGAAGTAAAGCTAGATTGATAAATTAATACAGAGTAGGCGAATTGGTGCAATACTCACCGTATTCTCATCGCTCAGATGATGCCACGCGACGAATCCGAATGCAACCGACCAAGTGGCGTACCATTCGATCAGACGCTTCTGGTCGTTATTATACATCATGACACCACGGACGGGCATGAAAGGCATGAGGCCATTGCGATCCGGTTGATTCGTGAGCAAGTAAAGAGTACAAAGGAACGAGTGGTCGTGAAACGTCGCTTGTGCAAATTTGACCTATTTGAGGATTAGAGATGTATCATACGATGATGAGAACAACATACCGTGGACTTGAACTTCGATTGGAAGTCTAAGGAGGACCACCTGGCATAAGTCTGAACACCATCGATTTCAATGGGTTCTTGACAGATAAAAAGTGACAACGATTAGTAACCGAGAAGGAATCGGAGTATAGAAAAGCTAAGGTACCGTTTTCATCCGGTCTCCATTCGGGGTTACTGGCAATACATCTTTCTTTTGCTCGATGAATAGCGCGAGTGATAGCTGATGAGGCGTGGATACGAGGCAGGTTGGTCGCGATGCTGCTGTACAGATCGTAATAAGCATGGTACAAGATACGGACCCATTTGTCGGGAAGATTGGGGAAATGGAGGACTTGACATTCGGATGTGAGTGAGCGAGTTATTTTAAAAAATATAAAAGATATACAGTGAGCCGTCAATGCGAAGAAATTTGGCGGCGTGGCGGGATCGATGTATTTCGCCGTCCGAATCCCTGTATATACAGATCAGAAGAGTCAAGAGTCATGGTTCGACGACAACTAACAAAAGTTCTTCGTATGCGGTGATAAAGAACGCGCACTCTGTTACTTGTTGTAACAGAAGCGTCATAGTCTTCATGTGCGCCTTGATAGCCTTCAGAGGTTCGGCGTCGTTGACGAAACTGAGGATGTCTCTCATGGTGGCCGCCAGGTGAATGATCCGCTTGTCGCGGTTCTTCTGGTCCACCAAAACCTGTGTGTAACACGACGAGCGATTAGCAAACGGAAATTTAATAAAATGAGACGCACTCGACTGGCAGCGGATATAACAGACCAAGCAACCGATGCGTACGGGTGAATCTGTCTCGCCATGAGATCATACGGCGTCGAGACTGAAGAACAAAATACCTCTGCGATGCCGGCTACGATTTTGTTGAAAAGTTCGATCCTCTCCAACAGGCCTCCCAACACATCATCAAACATCTTTACCGCGATGCCAATATTTGGTCCAGCGTTGACCGCTGAGCCTAGTGAGCTGACAGTGGCCGGTGTAGCAAGTGCGTCGATCGCTTTAGTAGCCTCGGTGACGGCATGCCCAGCTTCGCATTCGGGTGCATTAGCTGCCACAAAGTTGATCGTAATCGCGATAATATCAGAGGCAGTGGAGGTAACATCCGAGTTCGCAAGAGGACCTTCCAACACTGATCGGAGAGATCGTGTCAGTAGAACACAATGACATATACTTAATAACATCGTACCGTTGCCCGCAGTGCATTTTCCCAGAATGTTGCCGATGGTATCAGAGAGAGATCCGACCAGTTCGTCTTTTCCAATGCGGTGCTTTCGGAAAACCTTGACGACGAGCTCTGAACGATTGTCAGAGAATTCAGCTTTATGGCATAGAACGGAGACTATTCGCCCACAGAAATAAAGTGTCGTTCCAAGTGGTGCCATTCTTCTTCTCATTTATCTTCTTCGTCAGATGTGATATATCGCCTATGGTAAACTCGACTTAATACTGCCTCGGGATGAACTTGCGTCGCTCGCGCCCGCGCAGTTCGATATCTGAAGGAGGAAAGGTCAACTTGAACGACTGGACAGTCTTACGAGCACACCTTTGATGCTGATCGTCTTTGATGTAGAGCCACCTCAGTTCACTGTGCTAAGGGACGGAGGGTATCAGTTGGATTCATACTCGACTAGATTTGTTTCTGAAATGGGTGAATATACGAGTGAGTTGGAGGAGTCGGATGAAGCGCTGGGAAACCAACAAGCATTGCAACCACGAGGCAGACCACAGACGGTCTAGACCCACCACCGCGGACTGGCCAAGTCCGGGCCCACTTCAGACCTCCGCCACGTAGATCACTTTGTCCGTAGTTCCACCCGACGCTCATGTAGCTGTCCGCGCACCCGTCTGAGTAGTATGTATGTCACGGCAATGATCTCTGCCCAAGGTGCACGGCGAGGATTCACAATGTTCAGTGCTGGCGGCGGGGCCTCCCTTAGCAAACGCCGTCTCCAGAACGGCAGAAGCCACTTCTTCTTCGCGAAGCCATGACACAGCCTATATTACCATCAGCGCCTGATAAACGTTGACTGGGTGTGACACTTACACCGGTAGCTTCCGGAAGCACACCAAGAGCGATGCTAGATTTGACAATGATCGGGAACCAGTCGGTTGTGGCCCAAGATCCCCCTGGTCCACCACCGATCTGACCAATGCGAAGCGAAGTTACATGCAGCCCGCTCTTCACGATGGTCTATCGATCCACGTCAATAACGACGACCGCTCTATGAGTTGTTGGCGCGACCACTCACTCGTTCAGTTGCATACTTTCCCTCTCCATAACCTGCTCCCACCGCAACAGCTGGGTCCTGTTGGACTTCCTCCGGGAAAGGACCATTTGAATCGTCCCAACCCTGTGCAGATCCAATCGATGAGGTGAACAAATAACGGATGCTAC
>JBBPNG010000655.1:0-18205 GCA_038091095.1 Leccinum incarnatum
GGGCGTGCGTGTCCGCGTCCGTTTGGTGTGTGGCCCCGGGATAAGTACTTATGTTAGGGCAGGAGGAGGGAGAAGCTAAGGTCACGTGCGTCGTGACGTCGAAAATCGCCAAGTCCGGCCCGGGCGTCTTGGGAAATGTAAGCTACACTTTATTACACTAGATGTACGGGCCGAACTCCGTCGGCGATAAATAAATGAGTCGTCGAGGGAGCTCGCGTTGGGCAGCGACGGTTTGGTTTAATTGGACACCGTAGTTAAGACACTGCAACTACCATAGATACATAGATACTATGTTAACGTTGTTGAAATCTTACCGCCACGCCCGCTCTCCACGACGGTGTTTGTGCGATGACGACCCGTCCTTGTTACTGCTCTCTCGCTCGCCTGATCGCATTTCCACCACTTTGCGTTCCCAGCGTTCCCGTTCGCTCTCAGCCTTGCGCTCCGCTACGATCGCAGCTTCGGCCTGCTGACGTAGTTTGTCCCTCTATTCTTGCTATTGAGCGGGCGAGATTGCGAACATGGCTTGGGCCTGAGCCTGAGCCGAGGCCGAGGATAGGGCCGGGGGTGGGGCTGGTGGTTCCGGTAGAGGAGGGGCAATTTGCGCTGGAGCGGGAGGTTTGGTTGGGATCGGTGGACCCAGGGCCGAAGCTGAAATTGGTGCGCCACGCGCCACAGGCGGGCGCTCCCCGTCGAGCTGACTATACCCGAGACGCTCCAGCGTGCCCTCCTCCTCCTCGTTTTCCAGGTCAACGTACATATCCTCGTCAGGCGAGGAGGGCGGCTCCGTGTATCTGACGTGTTCCCATTGCGCCTCGTTTGGCGGGGGGGAACAGCGGTAGGATGACTGGCGGCCCGCGGGTGGAGCGGGAGGGGGAGTGGGGTAAGGGTACGTGGCGGTCCTGGCGTTGGTGGATGTGTTGGCGGTCGAAGCGCTGGTAGACGTGGTGGCGGTGGTCGTGAGCTTGGGCGCGAGCGGCGCAGGTTTGAGCGTGCTCGTTGTTGGCCCAGAGACCGAACATGTATGTTGGACGTTGTGGATTAAGCTATGGTGATTGGCGATTGGTAGCGATGAGGGTGATGGTGGTGATGGAAACAGGTGGGGAGGCGTGTTCGTCGACTGGTGAGGGTTGGGCCGGGGTTGTGACTCTACCGAGTCTTCCACCGCCCGGAGATTGTCCATGTACAGATTGATCACCAAGCTTGCAAATTCGCGCACGAACTGCAAGTGTCGGTTGTCCCGCGCGTCCGCACCCGAAACGAATCGTTGTATTGGTTCACGATTCCCAGCGGATGCACATTCCTAGAAAAAAATACAATTATAAAAGGCACGCAGGTCGGGTCAGGAGACCTTTGGCCACCATCCTCTGCGCCTCGTCCCGATACTCGTTGACGAGCCACTCGATTCCCCGATTATGCTATACCAGGCCCAACGTCTGTATCGTTTCCATCAATGACACGCTGTGCGGATACACCCGATCTCGACGTCCTTGTCTATGTTCGAAATCATATGTGCCAGCACCTGAAAGTCCAACCACAACAGGTTCCAGACCTCCCTGAACAGCGTGATCGTCTGCGGATCAAAGTTAACCGCGAGCCAGAACCCATCCCACGGAGCCGGACGATCTTGAACAGACGTCCGTTCATGGACGTCGTTGTGTCGTTCTTGAGGGAGCGGGATGAGGGGGGCATGGCCGAGTGGTGGTCATGGTCATGGTGCCACCGGCACGCGTCATCGTGTTGTTGACGTTGCGGGTGAGGGGGCGGGTGAGGGGGCGAGGCGGGGAGATAAGGGAAAAGGAGCGAGAAAAGGACGTACTAGGATGGCGTTGAGGTCAGAAGATGCCGCAAGGTAAAGGAGTGAGATCAAGTACGCGTTGATGCTAGATGGTGTGAGGGCGTGCAGTCGAGCGCGTGAGGGGGAGTGGACGTACGCGTGTATGTCGCTGCCGTCGACGTCACCATTGTCGTGCTGGTGCTGGTGGTGCTGGTGCTGGCTGGTGGTGGTCACGGTGCCACAGGTACACGTCGGGAGGGTGAGGATGTGCTCGAGGCATCCACACCGTGACCGTCGGGCGAGCAGCTTGAAGGCGGTGAAATAAGGGCAAAGGAACGAGAAAAGGCCGTACGAGGATCGCGTTGAGGTCAGAAGATGCCGCAAGCTGTAAAGGAGTGAGATCAAGTACGCGTTGATGCTAGATGGTTGAGGTCGTGGCGCAGGCTCATAGCGTGAAACAAATAGATTACAGTGTGTGGTGTGCTGTGTGCGGTGTGTGCCGTGGCTGCGTGTGCGTTGTACAGAGAGCTTGTCATAAGAATGGTTTGAACGGAGAGTGAAAACAATGTAGCTCAAATGGTCAAGCGACCGACGACGAAAGAAAGAGGACGAGGGCGACGTTAGGAGCTTATTATAATACGACTAAATCAGGATTCAGACTGAGAATCACTACTACATGATGTCAGGAGTCAACGCGTGGTAGAATTCTTTCGTCCAATACTTGTTAAGCCAGAATTCACTCGACAATTCATAGCCGTTCTGTCTTGACAATCGAGAGTGGGCCTCCTTGCCGAAGTTAGGGATCAGATGTGCAGCAGATCGTACGTGCGAGATCGGAACAACGTCACCGATTCGTGTTCCATCCGATCTCACCGCCCGCCTAAGTAGATGCATCCCTGTCCCTGGATGGACAGGATTCCCTTGCTGAGGAACGACGTTGAGACGTTCAACGTAAGCGGCAAAGTAATCGGCTTTCGCCGGACAGAAAATTAGCTTAAGTTGAACGACATGATGCCCTGCCAACAGAATCAATATGGCTCACTCGAAGACGGGATTGTCCAAACCTTGAATACCTCGTGATGGCCAATCACTATCAGAACCAGGACTCATGACGACAGAGTCATAGAGTCCACAAGGGCGTTCAGGAGAGGGGGGGAATGCTCTGACGGTTTGCGGAGCATCTACTACTCCCCCGTCGTGATGGCGATACTGTTGAACGCGTAGTTTATACCAGACATGAATGCGCTCGAACGGGAGAGAGTGATCATTATGTTGCGTCCTACCTCCTGAGATAGAATGATCCGCGCCATCCTGAACGCGTTGTAAAAACGCCCGGATCGCAGGGCGGAGGTCCGGGATTCCGAACATTGTGGCAGCTTCATCTACAGTCAGCCGGAGCGACGGCTTACTCGCAATATGAAAAGCAGTGCCATTCTTTGAGAATGTGCGACAAGGTTTGAGGCTATTAGGAATAAGCCCGCGGGAAAGAGCGTCCGCCACGGTGAAATAATTAACGGTCGAGCGAGACACGTTCATATGTTCGCTGAGGGAGGGAGCATCCGAATCAGCGCCAATGTCACGGTCATCCTCTTGGTCAAAATCCGCGTCGTCATCATCAGTGGGGAGAGCTTGTTCAAGACTTTGAAAATACGTAGCAAGATCAAACCGGAAACACTTGTCGGCTCGATCCAGGTGACGCGCAATCTGATCGTAATAATTTTGATTATTGCTCAACCGGGCGGGAACCTTGATCTCTTGAACGTGTGCGTGCTCCGTGGGGTCTGCAGACCATTGCATCACAGGTCCAGACCGGCGGATGGCAGAGACCACGCTTTGAAGTAGTTCGAGCTTTGGTATTCCCCAAGACTCCCGACAACCAGCTTGTACGATAGCGTCTTTATTGTCGTGGAATAATTTGAGGGCTTCTGCTAACTTGGTGAGGGAATGGTCTGAGAAAAGGGGTGCCTGGGCGAGATATAGAAAATCGAGCAGCGCGCGAACGGCGACAAGAAAACGACGAGGGACTGCGCCCGCGATAACACCTATTATGTAACGCTGGATAGAACGGTGGTCACGCCCGGTGACCTGCTTTAATTTCGAAACGCCATCCTCGAAGGCACGGTATCCCACCATAGGTCGTACAAGAGCAAATCGGAAATCAATTTCGGCGGAAGTGACAGCTTCAACGCACCACTTGACGTCATGGTCCCAAAAGAAGCGATGGAAGTGATGGAGTGGCTCGGGGTGAAGGAAGTGCGACGGGCAAGATAGTGGCCAATCTATCCAAAACGGATCCAGTACCCCATTCAAACGGAGGGACTTGACGAACTTGAGAAGTGGTTTGAAGTCTTCCGGAGAATAGCGGTCACGTACGCTGCGGATGGCCCGAAGAGTGTGTGATCCAGTGCGCGGGGGATGAAGGAAATCATCACCGAAGTTTTCTGATACTGCAGTCGTAAACGGGGATGCCTTGGGGCCAGTGCACGCCAAGAGGGATTGTTCTGGTGTGTCGGCGATGTAAGCCGCTAACGGAGTAAAAGAGTATCGTAGATTACCGACGGGATCATTCATCATGATCCCGACACGCGCGGCTGTCTTTAACGGCGCGAGAATCTCATTTAATGCTGTGTGGAAAAGCCGATCGTGGAGGAGGCTACGAACGCGAGTTTCTTTGTGGTAGAACTTCGGGATTGGGAGAAGCGCGAGAAGTAGGTACGTGTGTAACGATATCTTAGAACGGATTTCCGGGTCGATATTAGCGAGGCTGATTAGCAGGGGATATGCCATACGGTTCCCGCTCATCACCGAAATGTTCGTCTTATCGGATGAGAGGACTACGCCTAATATTGCTGCGCCTGGAGGAAGTTCTTCCTAAAGTTCTAGTGAATACGACATTATCTATGAAAGAAAGAAAAAAGAAACGCACCTGAATAGCCCACGCGCGATCCCCACTCAACCAATCCTCGTAAATCCGACAAACCCTAGCCGCGGACGTCCAGATTTTCCGTGGGACAAACGATATATGTGGTGCAAGAAGCGGGTGGGTCAGAAGAGCTTGTATACAATCGAGCGCCGGACGATAGAATAGGCGAACGGGTTGTTTGGTAGGAACCTCTGTTTGCATTCGTCTGCACAACCACGGTGGTCCCGATGGGAGGCTTTCTACACGCGCACGAAGATCTTTGGCGGATCGAAACGAAAGGGAGAGTCGCTTGATCTGAAAAACGTATTGATGAGGTGGAATTTGAGGGCGGAGATGTGTTGTCTACTCACCAAGCTCAGTGATAATAGCGAGTTGATGGCAGACATACTAAGGCCCGAGCGCAAGCACCAAGAAGAAAATTCCCATTCTTCTCTCCCAGCGAAGGGGAAATATAGGTTCTCTTGCCGCTCCTTGGAATACTTGTCCTCCCAGAACGAATCCATGAACGTGCTTCCGCCAGGAAATGAAGCAGCGCAACCCGGAAAATCATCCGTGACCCTTTGTCCTGATTCTGTATCCTCAGTTACGGTGCTCATCTCCACATCTCCAGTGTCCCGATCACTGAAGTTTCCTCGAGCGTCGAAGTCGGAAGGTGGGTAGGGTGGGAAATTGTAGGCCGTATGAAGAATGGATTCGTTACTAGGCAGTACGGAACCAGAGCCCGTGGGGTGAGCAGCCTCCGAAACGTTGTCACCATCAGGAGATGTGCGAGAGTCATCCAAACGGTTTTCATGTGACCAGGTAGCCATGTAGCAGTTGCTCAGAGGTTGATTCATATGTCGGAGGACGTTAGTCTCCGAATAGAATCTCTTCCCGCATTTCGGGCAACTAATGTTCTTGAGCTTTCCGCGGTTCGTTCTCGCCCTGGGCATTGTCAACTTTTAAAAGTCACGTTCGATTCGGTCAAAATTCGGTATGCTAAAATTGCGCTAAAACCTACTGTGACGATACGGATTACTAGGTCACGGGGCGCAAAAATCAGAAGCCCTATGGGACGCTCCACCCCCTCAACGTTCCATCTGTTCCGATCCTTGTCCCGCGCGACTCTTCTGGATCGTTATCTGGAATGTAGCCGTCATCAACAAATAGCCAAAAGAAAAAGAAAAGGCGTAACTCAACTGACCCATTCCGTCTGCTTTACCGAATGCTGTTCTCATTGTTTGTTGAGCATGTTTCCGTATCTGTTGATGTCGAAATCGCGTGCCACAACGCGCTCGTCAAGCGGACCTTGAGGGCATTGTAGACGTGTGACAGCTCAGGAGCACTTACAAAATTATATAATATTTTAGTTCCTTACCGGGTTATTTGTTACAAAGCGGACTTGAAAAAGTTCCCAATGAACATAATTATTCCGATTATCACTCCCAACTTTTGAGGTTCTAACATTGCTCCCGCGGGACCGAGTAGCTGGTCGCTCTAACTCTCCTGGCTGAGTCTGGCGCTGATGGCGAGAGTACAGGTACGAGGATAACCTGAACGCCAACAGAAGGCAATGCCAGGACGCTCGAAACTGTGTGAATTGGGCGGATGGGATAGGTCTTTGGGAGGATCAAGCTTGATTCTAACGCTTAGTATACGATATTTTCAATTTGACTTATCACCATGAGTGCCAGCCCATCCCTATGTCAGAAATCCTCAAGCGTCCCATTTCCCCTAGAAACTTCGACCTCTGACACCTTCCATATATCGCCCTTTTTTATTCTCGACCATCGTACAATATCTTCTCATGGGCAGCCCTTCTGGCATGGCTATTCTTCGGTTCAGCCCGGCACAGGCGCTAGCCCAATGCACAACCTTGATCAGCTTCAAGCATCTTGCGACCATTCGCCTTCTCTAGACCAGGGTGACCATCCGGACTCCAAGAGCCAGGATAATTCTTTTGAACCGCCCGACGAGGACAACCCACTGCATGTGAGTTCAAACTTCAAAGCCGATTGAACGGATGTTAGACCATCGCTGACCATATTCTAGCAGAATTCTGATGCTATACGATCCAAGATTCCTATGCCTTGCAACTCAAGAGAGGCATATCTGCTATTAGAAACCGCTCGAGCGGATCGTAGGATTCTCCTAGCGCGCCAAACCCTCGCCGATCAAATTATCCATCGCAACGTTCTCGTATTGCAATACAATCGCATGCTGTTGGAAAAAACTCAAGACGATCTTCGCGCTGCCGACCGATTCATCGGGCATGTGCGTTTAATGATCCGGAAAAGTGGCCAAACCGCCGCATTTGAGTACGCTATGGCGGAAACCCCGCCATTAAACATGTCCGGTAGGTTTCGTGACTGGTTCATAACAGTGCAAATGCGACTCGTACTAATTTATATCATAGAAAAATCGTCCCGCCATCTGCATCATCCCTCGTTCGATATTGATCTTACATAGTGGTTATTTTATGCGAGTATTTGCTGTACTACTTGGTATTTGTTGTACTACTTAGTACGGCGGTGTAAGGCTATGCGGTCAACCAACGACTTCGCGAATCGCAAGGCCTCCTTCTCCTTTACCTTAAGTGCGGCATCTTCTGACCTCAACGCCATCCTCGTACGTCCTTTTCTCCAACCAGCTTTTTGCGCTGTTTTCCTCATCCAGCAGCTTCGTATATCGGCAATTTAGTCGGTATCTCCCGGCTGAGCGAGTTATTCCCACGCACCTGCTCGGCTACTCCCAAGATTGATCGCGAATGTATTCTCTTAGAGTCCCGTCAATTGGCTAAACGCGCGCGTGTTGGCGTATAGAGACAGATATGCCCCGTACATATCGCTTAGCCCGTCGCTCCGGGCGTCTCGCACCTACCTCTGGTTCGCTGCACACAACAATATCGCTCTCAAGCATGTATTGACGCCGGACCGCACCCGTCAAAAACTTTTGACATAATATTCCGATATTCGACGTTCGACGAGTATAATCAACGTCTATTTTGCTCCCGGATTTGAAAGGAAGGATGATTTCCTAGGGTCGTTTGGGTCCGGGTCCTCTCTCACACGCTTTCTCTTCTTGGATCCCCCGGATCTCGTCCAGGAAACATTTCTCAAAATTCCAACCCCGTTGCGCCTCAGACCCATTCGGAAATTGGGAACCGAATCGTTTGAACAGAACAACAGAGAAGAAAAAAGGAAAAAGGGAAAGCTCGTGCTCCGAGCACGCTGGCTGGGTCTCAGACAAACTTTCTGGTACAAATGGGGACTAAGCTTCACAGCCGAGCGCCCACTGAGTCTATGAGTCTGACATATACACGTGCCCAGGTTCCAGAGCCACCTGCCCACCCCAGCCATATTCACGAATCCCCGCCGTCCCCTCTTCCGTCTTGTCCAGAATTTCTAGGCTCTTATCTTAATCTTTACTGTACTTATCGTCACTTCTCGGCCATTTCTCTATTTCCTTTTGCTTTTTTTGGCCCCGCGTCGACGGGGCGCTGGTCATGGCCGGTGGCGCCATGCACATGCCAGATAAGTACAAGGTGGAGCCTTTTCAAATTCAAGGGGTGTTTCATCCCATTCTGTTTCTCTATCGTATTTTTGTTTCTCGTTGGCCGGGTTCTTGATCAGTATTATATTCCAATTCAAGTTCAACGGTCCTGCGCTGTTCCGAAACCTTCGAGCTTGCGGCGTACCGATTCAGATCGCGAATGTATCAGACAACATACTACTGTAGCACGATTGCATCGGGCACAAAGAGCTGGACTTGAAACCGCCATCACCCATCACGCCGAACGTAGAAATACAAGTTCACCTCGCCCGTTCATGTCCGTGGTGGGCGTTCCCCCGAGCAAGAGAGCGAAACAACAACCTCCATATAATCCACTGATCTGACATTCCTCTTTTTTTCCTCGGCTGACGAACCTGACCGTGTTGCGAGAAAATCAGAGTCATGCCTGAGTGCATGATGGGCCAATGCGGCCGGCGGCGGCGATGCGCGAGGTGAATATAACCATATATAGTCAAGTCGGTCAAATTCGTTTTGAATGCGGACCTCGTGGAATGCTCGAGGCGCAGCGCCCCCAGGTATTATGACGGAAAGATATGATATAACACATATAGTATCATCTAGCCGAGATGACACGATAGCCAACGACGTCGTAGAGGAGAAGGAGGGATCCGTCGTCTGAAGCGTCCCTGCTGGCACTTTGCTCAGGGATAAGAGAATAGACAAAGAAAGAAAGACAAAGTTGGAATTCCACTGATCAAAACACGACGAAGGAGAGGGAAGAGATAGAACCGGAACGAAAGGAAACGAAGCTCGAGAAGGTCCATGAACTTGAAGAACCACTGGGAAACAGATTATTACATACTAATAACCGACAACCAATAAACTCCTGGGACACAGGAGGACACCGATGCGGCTGCCCAGAAAAACGCGATCGTTTCGGACTCTTGGAAGAACACACCAGCGACTCGAGCATGATCCCCAGTGTGGCTGAGACTCGGGGAACAATTTATCAAAAAAGAAGAGAAAAAAAAAGCTCTGTGTCGACTGGTACAAAGTTCCATGGCACTGTTGAGATCTCGAGGCGCGGTGGCGAAGCCTGGGAGGGAGGAGGGGAGGAGAAAATAATCGCTCTACGTCAACATGAACGGCTGGCATCAGATGTGCAAAGAGAAATTGAAAAAATTCGTTGTCAATGGTCTGGCCATAAATTAACGTACGCCCATCGTGTGGAAAGATTCAGAATGACCTCATCGTTTAGGCAACTTCTCTCTTTTTTAATCAAGCATGATCTTGGGTCCCTAGTAGATTGTACGTCCCAGCCCCTTTTTTTTGTTCTCTCTCCCAAAATGAACCACGGTACAGCCAAACCGGTCCCGGTACCGGGATCCGGTTGACCAACTTGAACGAGTTTCCCCAAAGGGACCAGGAATTCTAAAAAATATCTTGCTGCACCCAACACTCGGCGGTACAACGGATGCACCCAGGTTCTCTGACACGAACTCGCAGCTCAGGAATAAATTTGCCACGGCATCGATCTGGCTACAATGAGCCGTTGATGCATCATTAAGAGGAGACTGGTCTCTTGATCGTTCGCCCATAATATTAGTAGTTGGCCGTCACAAAATGTCACATGAAGTAATGCGTTGTCACACTGCACAATTTGTATCTCCGCTCACGACAGGGACGCAGTGAAACGAATCAACGTCCGTCGAGGCTAGTAGAGCCATACTCCGCTGCGGCAGCACTCTGCATGGCCGTCACGACCCATTGTCACATTATTTTTCTATCTCAACGATTGAGGGGAACAGTTATTGTTAGAGAAGTAGTGGTCGTTCTCACAAACCGGCCAACTAGTGGGTGGCAAAGACCTTGGTAAGTGATAGTACCCACGGCGTCACATCAAAATGATACTTTTAACAGTTGTGCCGGCATCTGTTGTGACAGCGAGTCCCTGCTTGAATTAATGCCATGAAGGTGGGAATATCCGAGAAAGTATTCCAATGCTTGTCGCCTGCCTGCGGGTGCCAGACTGTGAGTGTGTGATTGTGTGTTGTTGAAAGCTGCCCTCTTCCCCTAGAATGTTTCTTTGCTTAGTCCTTCTCACCATCCCCATCCGGCTCGAGGCTCGATCTCACCAACCGTGTTCGTCGCCGGGGTCATGTCAGGGTCATCATCCTCCAAAGGCCGCGGCGCTCTTTGTACCTCTCCTTCCTCGAGCTCTACAGCCGTGGTGATTTCGCCATCGTGCACTACCTTGCGGTTCATCGAGTACTCTAACAACGTCAGAATAAGCGTAAACCCAGACCGGCGCAGATTCGATCCATATCGTGCTGGTCGCGTCTGACCATGCCTGGTAGACAGCATCGCGAGCGGTGACGTCCTGGTGGTATCGACACACACGCCAGGAGGAGACTGACACCCTCGAGAATTGTCTGCGTTGTGCAGGGGTTGGTCGTTCGCTTGGTACTCCACCTATCTTAGCTGATCGCTATCTCTTGGCGTGTCGAGTGAATCAAGCCAAGCCAAGAACCTGAAGAAAGGTGACAAATGAGAGGTCAAGCACGAGAAAGGTTCTAGGCCGTAACATTCCGCCCGTGTGCAAACTCAAGTTACATCGCCGTTCGCGTTAGTACATTGATTGCGAGGACCGGGGCTGTACTACTTGCTACCATGTAGACTAGACGTTCTCGCCAGTCGCCGATGTATGTTTCTCCGACACACTGGGACCAGTTGAAACTACGTTCAAGATCGAACAAATCGTGTTTCAGAAGTATCAAGTTCATCTTGTGCACTTGCCAGTCGCCTGTCGGTAGGCTATCATTGACAGTTCTAGGTGGCAAAAGGGAACAGATATTATACATTAAACTCGTTAGACTCACTCGACGAATTCAACCTCGTGTCTCTCAAATCTCTGCATTCCAAGTCCAGATCTCGAACACGTCTCATACAGTCATCCCCCGGCACTTGCGACACTGAAACTTCGAACGGCCGGTGAGTCACAACAACACATATATTTCTAGATCAAAGAACGGTAGGAGGTAGTAATAGTTAAATACAGATGGGATCCCAATAATATAGTGACTCATCAGTTGTGTTGTCGAAGTGTGATAAACAATAAATGGATTTTGCCTTTATCACGGATGCCCCAACACTTGAGACAGTGCAAAAAAGGGAATTATCAGCTAAGCGATAACCTTATTGTTATCACCAAGTTATCGCAATGCCAGTATCATTCCCAGCATCAATCGTCGCCGTCATTATCATTATATTGTCTTTATCATGATTTGTCTCCATCATGATCAGAACCATTGAATATCAACGCCTGGGTTGAGAATTGGCTTCACCAGTTTTCCATATACCGTCACTCTATAATACGGCATGTTCGGGAGACATTACCATATTTGGTATATCTTGCCACGGATAAGAAATTGGACACCTCGTACCAACCTCTCTCACCGGCATCGCTCTGGCAGCTCGTAACTTCATTTCTATCTTAGATTGTTTGTGTATCAAAGATTTGAATTAATTAGCACAATCCATTGTACTAATTTTCATAGTGTACATGCTCTCCGAATGTGATTGTCGCAAGTGCCGGTGGTGTCGCAAGTGCCGGGGGATGACTGTACTTCCACCCTCATCTAATCATGTACTTGGCCAGCGGTTTCATCGCTTCAGTAGCTGTCGCTTATCTGACGTCTGCGATGCCCACACTAAAATGTCTAGAGTACGCTCTACTTTCTTCCATTTCCTCGGAAAGTAAGAAAAGATCGTTTCTCCACCACATACTAGGCCCCGGACATGCCAGGATTCCAACTGCAATAGAAACGTAGGAAATTGTTACCAAAATGGTAAGCACACACACTTTGTCTTCATACTAGCGACATGATGTACACTGAGGGAAGTAAAATTACATTTAACCGGTGACAGTGTCACTAATCATGCCAAAAATAGTGACACTACGGTCCCTATTTTCGTGGCCGCATCTTTTCAGTGTCAGGCCCATGCCACTAAATTTCAGAATTGTGCCATTGTCACTGATCTTCAGAATGGGCACATCCACAGAGTTGGATTCGGATGAAGACGAGTACGGAAAAGTTGAACCGTTTTTCATACTTCAAAATTTGTCATAAGTATGAAGTATGTATACATATTTGATTAATTACTCTGTAACCTATATGGCCTTGTGGCCTTATGGTCTAACACATTGTCGTATGGTTATGTATTTCCCTAGTAACTAGTGTGATTTCAACTCCCCGTTATGCTGTCTTCTTTTTTATTTTTATTTTTCTCATGCGCGCTCTCGTGCATATGCCCATCATTGCTTCGCGTGGTGTGAAGTGCCTATGCTACATTGCACCTATGTAGTATGTAAAAATTTTGGCAACTACAAACCAGTGCCATTGACAAGGGAGAATAGTAGCCAAAAATCAGTGACACAAAAAAAACACTGATTTGAAGCGAATGCCACGTTTTGTGTTGTCTTCGGGCGTGGGTCACTGATCGGCACGTCGGTTATATGTAATTTTACTTCCCTCATGCATATTTCTACACCCGGCTGTGACGTTTGCCAACCCAAATGAGGGACATGCCAAACTGGGCGTTAATTGTCCATGTGATAGGTGCGGAGGCGGCGTCTCTTTCACCGGCAATTGCTGGGACAACGGCTGCGAGGGGGGCCACTTATGCGCTACGATAGATGGGGCGAAGCACTGCAAGCGGTAATAGTACTGATCGTCAGAGCTGGTCATCTTATTTCTGCGCTTTCAGTTATACCCTAGTGGCGTGACTTTCATGGACTTTCTTTTTTGACTCTCTCGTAAATGTCTCTTGTTTGGTATCTACATCGTGAGAAATTCACGCATACCGTTCTGCGGGGTGCCTGACCGTTTGGACTATGTGAAGTCGTATTCGGGTTTACGACAGCAGCGACGGCGGCCTCCTCGCAGAATTTCCAATTTGCGTCAACACAAGGATCTCTCGCCTGGGCGAGCGACTCCAACCGCCTTTTTGCCTTGTCCTACGACGGCAACGTTCACCGTCTCGACGTGTCCACCAAGAACACGTTCGTGAAATGGCGCATTCGCAGCGACGACAAACCAGGGTGTATCGCACTGGCATGCAACGGCACAGTCATCGCAGCCTCTACTAATTCGTCGGTCTCACTCTGGGACACTAAGACACATGAACAAATCGGGACCGACATCCACTACTCCCGCCGCAATATCTGTTGCACGGCCAAGCTATGACATTGCGACTGCTGGAGGCAAAACCATCACACTTAGGAATCTTTATGACATCCTTCCCTCACCCTACCGCGACATTGTGAGCAATGTAACACTCCCATCATTAGACCGCAAAATCACTCATCTCGACAAATTGGATAAGGAACTCCGCTGCGTGCTTGTAGCCTATCTCAAGGTTCAGTCGATCGATTAACTCAGACCATCATGGAACTACGCGCAGACGTTGATCCCCCCAGCTCAGGTGCGTTTTGGACCATCCATGGCTGACGGCTCTCTGACCTGTTTTCAGTTCCCATCGCGCGAAAAATAAACGAGCTCGAGATTACCACGCAAGAACTCGGTAACCAATTCACCACATGCAAACATGCACTTATTGTATATGACAAGAAGCATGTGTGAAACATTGTACGCCGATGGTCACATATGTGATGCTGCACAGCATATTGCGAACATGATGGCCGAGGATCTATGGCATAATGAGCTAATTGACTGAAAGGTGAGCTTGTGCATCTTGTCCTATAATAGTATATTCAATCCCTACAATCAGAATTCACACACCGATGCGTATCAAGGCTTCAGGAGATTGGAGACGAGGCATCACGTTCACAGAAACATGACAAGGCTCTTTCAGCTTACTCCGCAGTCTTGTTACTAACTCCCTCGCCTCCGGAAGGCGTGCTGATGGGATGGGCGAGATGGCACTCATGCGTAGCTCAGCGAGGGAGGCATTGGGCACCGTGAAAAGGGTATGGTTGATTTGGTCTTTGAGAACTGCATGATAATTCTCGTTTCATCCAGTTCAAGCTCCCCATGTTTCGTGTTCATCTGTCGGTCTACAATGTTCTCGAAGGTGACGATCGTTTTATAGAGGTGGTCGAATGTTTCAAAACGATGGAAAATGAGCTATCAGAGGAGACAAGTACCCTCGGCGAGTAACCCCATTTACCACTCGGAGACTAATCTGAAGATCTCTCCAGATTTTCGACATCGCTGTAGCGAAAAACTGGAAAAAGGAGTTGATACAGAAATGTATCCGAGGAACCACGATGCGGCCATCAAATCCTACTCGATCGCACTCTCACTTCACCCAACGAATATCAGTGACATCGTAGTGAAATGCTGCAAGGCGCGGTTAGGTTTGTTGGAGGACGAACTCGTAAATGCCACACAGGTATAGATTAATTGCACACCGAGTCGACGGCGCTGACTGTACAATCAGACAGATCACTAAACGCGACCCATCAAACTACCAGGGGTACAAAAGGAAACTTGCGGTATTACATAGCCTGGGGCGTTACAAGGAGGCATTTGACGCATTCGAGACGATGCTGTGCAGGATGGAAAAATTGCTTGACCCACAAGTTCAGGGTGAGTCGCTCTCATTCATATTGCGTCAAAGTGAAACCTGGATCAGACTCGATCGTTCACGTTTATTATGCCACTACGCCCATCCTCGGTGACATACGCATCGAGACCAACGACGACTTGGTCGGGATGCACGGCTTAGACCTCGTCCACCCCTGGATCGGTCCCCTTTTGGACAGGGATTTCTACGGCGGGACTCCTCAGTTTGATCTAGCCATGCATGCTCTACGGCTCGTTGTTCGACTGAAGCAGCCGCCCGTAGGTCTCTTCTTACCTCCTTTTGGAACTCGCTGGCCCTAAACGACACATCTCTTTAGACAGAAGGTATCGGAACCCTCCGCTCCCATATTTCAGGACCCGCGTTCGAAGACGACGGTGGTATCAGTTCCGACGAAGACGAAAGACTCTGAAGACGAGGACGACATGCCGATACCACAGCTGTCCCGTCTCTACATCGCCCCGCCCGTGATTCACATAGATAACATAAATCCCGGGGTGGTCAGGGCAAGACACCGAGCACTGCCCGCCCTTCTCCCTTTGTGGAGTCAACGTCGGACGCATACGCCCGTCACACCGACTTCCCGGAGTAGTAAACTACCGAAACTCTTGCGTTGTCTACCCGCCATGGCGTCGTACGAGGGTTAGCCCACCCCACGCCTACGCCCAGCAACACGGAATTGATGGTGCCGTCTATACTGGTTGCCCCCTCTCCGTCGACCTCCTCGCGAAACGGGTCGCCTCTCCCCTCACCCTCACCCTCACCCATCCGCGCTCATCTTGGACATCGCCGCTCGGCGAGCGCTGGATCCATTCCAACGTTGAGCACTACTACCAAGACAAAACGGTTCAAGCGATCGTGGGCGGCGACGACCAAGAATGCCGATTACAACTTTACGGCCGCGAACGACATTGTCGGGGCGGCGGACCTCCCAAGGCTTAAAAATAGTGAGTGGCGGCCGCTCGCCTCGCAGCTAGGGTTTCATAGTTGACGAACACCGAATCAACGTCTCTGACTCGCGCTGGCCATAGTCTTTGATATGGATCCGTTCGTGGTCATCTCGTTTGGGAAAAAAGTGTTCCGTACGCGGGTAATGCATTCGTCATTCCCTCAACCCTACAAACTAAAATAATTGTGTGCCGTTCGAAAAAAAGGGCGAAGTTTCAGCCGTACGATGCACTGCGCCAGCGATTCTGGGCTCAATATCTCAAGCAGTATGATACGGACGATACAAACACGATGTCACACTTGGAGATCACGTCCATGTTGGATTCACTTGGATCAACGCTCTCGACGCAAACCATCGACTCGTTCTTCCGCCGGTATGGAAAGAGACCTGCCGAGGACGAGCTGACGATAGGGTAAGTGGCCTTTCATGTTCGTCGCGTCGCCTCACGCGTCGGTCCAACAGAGCGCCGGTTGCTCAAGTCGTTATCGATCAAGCAGGGGATCAAGTACGATTCGCCAGAGTCGACCCGAAACATTCAGGCGTTCGTCGATTTTTTTAACCTCAAGGTAGACGAGTTCCTGGATCCTGTGGAGTCGTTCAGTGCGTTGGGGTTTCTTTTGTTTGAGCAACGAGCGATGATAATTGGTCAACGAGTTCTTTTATCGGTGAGCACGCGTCGCACCCCGACGTTCTTACCGACGTTGACCCCAATTCTAGAAAACTTATACCGGGCGCCCGACCGATCGACTGTTCCGACGACCCCACGCGTCTCGTGAGCGCTGCCGACTGCCGACTGATGGTCTTCGAGACCGTGTCCCTTCTCAAGATCTCATTCCCAAGTCTCATTCGGGCTCCCTCCCTCTCTTTCCTTCCCCCTTTTCCTCTCCTACGGCTCGCCATACCACGACGACGTGACGATGAGCCGTCCTACGACGTGCTAGTGCTCGTGCTCCTCCCCCTCACTCTCCGCCCGACCTCGTCCCGTTCCACAGCGTCCCGTCCCTCTCCCTCTCCTGCACACGTCGAACTCCTCCAACTGCTCACTCGTATATTGAACCATTTCAGAAACAAATCTAGTCGACTATGAAATCAACTGCTACCCTGCGTCCTTTGGCACGGCCCTCTCCCTCTCCCTCTCCCTCTCCTGCACACGTCGACAACGGTCCATCCTCCTTTCACGCCGCCACTGCTAACTGTCCCACCTCCCGATTTTGCGCAACCTTCGCGGCTTAGGACATCCTTGCTGCACGCCGATTTTGATCTCCTCTCGGAAGCATGTTTGAACCTCGAGTCACTCATACTAGATGTCGAGGACTTCCGATTGTCGCTAGCTCGAGGTTTCGTATTCCCGGCAGAGCATGAAGACATCCCATGCTTATCTGTCATGCTGAACTTCATCGAGCAAGGGAACTATGCACCACTCTGGTACGTACACCATGAAACCAGTCTGGACGACAGCGAGGTTCGGAGCCAAGAAAAGGCTTTCGATGACTGTAAGGCCGCTGTTATCAAAGCAGTGGTAGAAGTATCTGGAGAAGAGAAAAATACGGATGTACTTTGCGACGACTGGGAAGAAATGTACCCGGTGGCAAATTCGTTTCTCGTATGGATCCATGGATTTGTTACGGGTACAACTGGCATGGAAACCTTACGCGACAATACCTGCTCTTGGTGACGTGCGGATCGAGACCAAGGACGAATTGGTAGGGATGAAGGGTCTAGTTCTCATCCATCCGTGGATCAGTCCTCTTATCGACGAGGGTTTTTTCGGCAGCACTCCCCAGTTTGATCTCGTCACGCGCTCGCTGCGGCTTCTTGTTCGTCTCAGGCAGCTGTTCGGTGCGCTATTGGTTGCTTCTCAGTGGCGCGTGCAGTACAAGCGCATCGCGACGGATAGTTTCATCAAGGCTCAGATCCGGTCCGAGATGACGTTGTGCAGAGCATTCGTACAGTCGACGTGCAGTAGTCGTGAATGGCTCGCTTTGCATATTGGACCATGTGCATTCAGTTCTATTTCTCTTTACGGTATTTTTATATAGGAACTTACGCCCGGTTTTGACAATCGAGCTGGTAGTAATTAAAAGAAAAAGTGTGTAGCTTACATTTCCCAAGACGCCCGGGCTGGTGATTTTCGACGTCACGACGCACGTGACCTTAGCTTCTCCCTCCCGCCCTAACATACTTATCCCGGGGCCACACACCTGCAAACGGACGCGGACACGCACGGCCCGACCTCGTCCCATCCCAGAGAATCCCATCCCTCTCCCTCTCCCTCGCATACCTCGGACGTGCTGTCTCGGGGTCCAACGAGGACGACGCGACGACAAACTGTCCTCGTCCCGGATCTGCGTCCCTTCTCAAGATCTCATTCCCGAGTCTCCTTCGGGCTCCCTCCCTCCCTTTCCTTCCCCCTCCCCCTCTCCCACGGCTCGCCATACCACGACGACGTGACGACGAG
>JBBPNG010000656.1:0-18190 GCA_038091095.1 Leccinum incarnatum
TCCATCCACAGAACGACCGCAGGATTCTCACCCATCGTTAGTTGTGCGTATTTTCCAGCGGGCTATTCATCGAGTCGCTTACATTTCCCTTCAGATGTCTGCTGGTATCAACGGGCAATCAGCACCTCAAAGTTCGCATCCCGTTCCATCCCCAGCACCTCCCCAGCCCTCCCAAGCATCACGCCTGCAGTATGTCTTCTCATTACACTGTGGCGTGATCGTCTAACACGTATGCTCGGTTCAAATCGACTTTATTAGCACTCAAGTTTCTCTGCCACCAGACCTCACAAAAGATCTCGTTAGAATCGGAGCTCAACATTTAGCCGGAGGGAGCTACGGTGACGTGTACAAATGTTCGCTACACGAAAAACAGGTTTGGCATGTCGTTTCACTCCTGGTTGACCGTAATTGATTACATTTTCAGGTCGCAGTGAAGGCTTTTCGATTCAAGTTTACGGTTGAAGGAGACGATCGATCCCTCAAGGTAATAGGCTATGCATATAGTGAAAACCCGGTCTGAATAGTCCTGCAGATGCTCCGCAGGGAACTTGGGATTTGGAAGAGACTAAACCACATCAATGTTGTTCCCTTCCTCGGTATTGCGTATGGATTCGGGTTGGAGGGCTCCATGTCGTTGGTATCGCTGTGGATGCACAATGGATCTCTTCACGAATACTTGGCAAAGTATGATGTCCGTCTTGACGAGGTACAGCGACTCCGACTTGTGCGTCTACTTTATGTTCGTCATCTCTACGGCGTCTAATTCTGTAAATTAGCTTCTGGATATTTCCAATGGCCTGGACTATCGTGGGTCTCTACTACCATCTTCAAAAACTTGTCAAATAACACACCATAGTGCATTCTTGTGAAATCGTCCATGGTGACCTGAACAGCGTGAGTCGTAAAAGCATCGGTGCCATTGTGATCTCAACAGACCACAGAATAATGTGCTTATTGACGCAGAGTATAAGCCACGTCTAGTTGATTTTGGATATTCTTCCCTAATTGGGAATATTCCCGAAGCACTGAGCTATCTCCAGAGATCCACTACACGTCCAGGAGCCTTGCGGTGGATTACGCCCGAGCAGGTCGATCCGGATCCGGAGTCGTTCGCCCACACCAGGAGGAGTGATATATACTCTTTTGGCTGTATTGCCCTCCAGGCAAGTTCATTCGGCACGAAAGCAAGTCCTGTTCTGATATCTGCAGGTATTGTCCGGTAAACAACCGTGGTCGGAAATTCGGTCAGATGCCGCTGTTGTTTTACAGTTGTCAAGGGGGAAAAGACCGGGGCGACCACTTTCTAGGGTGATAGAAGACTCGCATTGGGATTTCATTCAATGTTGCTGGTCACCGGAAGCGGAGAGACCTGCTACAGGGACGATAATCTCCACGATCGAACAGTTTTTGAGTAGTTGTCCACTGTCCCGTTCTCTTTCAATTGGGGGGAGTTCAACTCTTGGCACTGACTCCGTCGTGGACGAGTCTTCGTCGACTCCGAGCCGAACACCAACTCCAGGTTCCGTTGTGATCACTGACAGGTATGTAGTTCAAGTTGTTTCGTTATGTTCCTATGATGCAGTCACGCTAATGCATGTAAATCACCTGAAGACCGGATCATGTTGTCTCTGAAACGTGAGTACTTTGACGGTTCGAGATTATGCATCAGTTTTCATTTCGTTGTTCTGCATTATACAGCACTCTGGGAACTGGATCGCCTTCTCCGGTAGCTCAGTCGTTCTTGCACTCGACGGGTAAGTCGACTTTTGTTGTTCAGCCCGTGGTTTTTCTCAATGACGCTAGTACCATCTAATTCTGACTCTCGTGCCGGAGCGCGTAGAGGGGGCACAGCGGATTATGGTTTGGAACGCCCTTTTAAGAAGTCGCGGACTTAGGTGCACTGAATGCACCTCAGAGAGGACCCATGAATTTCGAGAACAAGGGACTTCATTCCTGAGCCCGGTAAGGCTTCAGGAGATGGTCTATTCTGAGCTGTCATTGGTCTCGACTATGCTCGACACATGGAACTGATAACTTCATTTACATGGTTTTAGCCTTCTGCGTATAAATTTCATTAGAGTCGACTCTCAGATTGTCATTTACACGGAGCTGTGTTCGGAGTCACCAGTACTATCAATGACTTGCATTTGCTTCCATTTTCAAGTCCTCGTCGATGAGTCAACGTGAAGAGCCGCGAACAGGTCGACGTTGACTTGAAGTCCTTCTGCCCCTTCTCCCACCTCGAGGTTCCAAACAAATTGACACCCTGCACAACAGTCACTACCTCCCGTATCCATATCCAAGCAAGCGCTAGTTGGCCTAAACAACCCTGATAAAGGCACGATGGCGGATGCCCTTGACCTGCATACCATTACGCATAGTATCTGGTCCGCGGAGATCGGGACCACTGGCAGACCAGAAATACGGGATTTGAATAAGTCAGAATGACCCGGCTCAGTCGGGCTGCGTCACACATTGTCAGACTTACCAACCCACAGTTCAAAGAGTCAATGTCGCCTCGAGGCCCCAGGAATAGTATCGGACAAGGAGATCCCCGTTCGCAAACCGTGACGCTGGGTGAGAAAGGCAGAATGGTTCCGTTTGAATAAATTATGGAACGAAGTAAGATCGCCATCTCGCCGTGCTAAATGATCGGGCTTGACGCGATGGAAGGCGTTTCCGTGCCACATGGATATGAGAGCCTCGTACTATCTGAGACAGCATCTTCAAAGCTTGTGGTTGTTGGTCGCGCGCGGCTCATCTCGCACGAGATAAAGGTATGTAGATGACTATGCCATCACAGAATTCATTCAAGGACAAACTCGATGATATCGATGGGCGATCACCTGGAGTTTCGGAACACTTCGTCTTGCGGACGTGCGTAGATTGATCTATTTTATCTGACACGCGCGGTCACATCGCAGTCTCAGGCTCTGGCACGCATAGCCAACCCTGCACTGCAAATCATCATGCCGTCTCGCACGACGCTCTACCAACGAGTGACGCAAAACACGAATGCGAACGTGCGGTCGTCGGACACACTTTATCACGCGCTGAACCGGGTGCTCGAAGCGGTCGAGGGCGTTGTCATCCATTCAGACTCGGAACACGCCAACTCTAGATCGACGATTAGCGTCGTTTCGTCGATCCGTGTAACGGCGAGGGAAAATACGGTCATCGGGACTCATCTGGTATACCAGTGGGTCGATGGGAACGATCGTGGTGTGTATGAGAGTTTCGTCAGTCATGTCAACCGCAGAGTCGTTGCTGTGGTGGCTCCGGAGACGAAACCCTAGCCTGGATTTCACTGGTACTCATGATGTGACACTAGGAGCCTTCATGAATTCAAATTTCTTGCATTAATGACATCATCTCTGGGGCGCACCGACTGCAACAAAATAGCTTCTTTCCATCCTGGTAGAGCACAATCATTGGCACCAGTCGGGAAATCATACTTTGAACTATATGAGCCCGCCACGTAGGGAAGGACGTTGGACTCGGAATTACTGTACTTGAATAAAATGCTGCATACAAGCTTCAAGTGAGGGCCACCGCTGGCAGTGGCAGGTGAAGGTAAAACCTTGGTGTTCGCGCAAAAGGTCAACGATCAACGGAAGAGACGACATCTTCCCGAGCATCGAAGTGTACCATCTCGATGTAAACATTAGCTCTGGCATCGTCTGCCCGCGCATGCTAAACTTTGCGCCAAAATCGGCGCTCCTGTCGAACAGGTCAGATAGCTGGAGGTGCCGGTCGCGTCTCGGAAGCGCTCGGGAGAGTCCGTTTCGGTAGATGCCTGTGAGTAGAGAAGAGAGAAGGCAAGCAGAACAAGAACCAAAACAAAACGAAAATTAGAACGCACGAGTACTGGCCGGTCAACTCTTCGATGCGTACAGTATCACGTCCTCGAGTTATTGGATTCCGTCAATGAACACCTGCAACGGCGTAGCCCCGAGAGCCGGTGGATGACTGTCCCAGATGACAAGAACTGGCTTGCTCTTCTTACAACTAGAATATATTCCACGGGAACTTCCTTGATATATACAAGACGGTGGTCCAGACCAAGCAGTTCGGCTGCGTTCGTCGTGACAGACGCAAGGGCGACGCTTAAAGGGAGCCCATAGTAGTGAACTTGCTGCGCCTCGTGCGAAACCCGGCGGGACATGATTTCCGAGTGATCACGCCACAATCCGATCTCTGCAAGAAGAGAGGAGACCCCAAAATTACACAATAGCGCAAGGTGTGCGAGTGTAAGACGGAGATCTGGAGGGACCCGACGTCAGCATCAACCAAAATAAAAGATCAAAGTGATCACCGATAGACAACCACTCCTCTCCCGCCTCCCGCCTCCTGGTCGATGCGAACGCGAACGTGGATCCAGTAGAGACGGGTGACGATGTTATCGCGGGAACGGAACCGACGACGCAGGTAGCCACCACTTCGCCGAATTCGACGTCCCCAGCACAGTTCAACCGGTTCGGCTTGAGCACGACCATCGACCTGTTGAACCCTGTGGATCTATCGTCCCCGTCCCCATACCTCATGTCCCTCTCTAAAGCCCGTTTCATATCTCGTTTCCGTTCCCGTCCTGAGCGGCACTGCGACCATGCACTGCCTTTGCCTCGTTGCACCAATGCTGTAGTGGCTCAAGTATGATCGATCGCTTTGCTCTCACTTCATCACCCACCTTCACTGACTCCATGGTACGAAACCCCATCCTCCAGCAAAGCGCTTTCCCTGCACGCATGTCGAGCATCACATCAGAACCGCATGCTGGCAATAGTTGCCAGCCGCATAGGATAATCCAAGCCTGGAAGAATGAAGACGGTGATAAATTTGACTTCCCCGTCGCGTGTCATCCCGACGGACGATGGGTTGTAACTGGTTCTGACGATGGAACTACAAAGGTTTGGGATTTGGAAAGTGGAGGGCAAGTAGGGATAGCGACGGAGCATCAAGGCTTCCATTACTTTTGGAAGATTGCTGTGACTGGGGAAGGCACAAAGATCGTCAGCAGTTCCAACAATTGGATCAAAGTATGGTCCGCCGAATCGCACGCACTCGTCGAAGAATGGAATTGTGCAGGTAAAATCTTGTCCCTTGCAATATCGCCAGACGATCGCTTCGTTGCAGTCGGTGGCTATGACATCAAGATTTATGCCATGGGCTCGGATGCGCATCTGGTCACCCTCATCGAACTCACCGAGGACTTTGTCAATGTGTTGAGCATGTGCTTCTCTCCCAATAGCGACAAACTCGTATATTGCACCTGGAAGGACATCCACGTTTATGATGTCAAAAATGGTCGTCCGGTGCTTGGTCCGCTGAGAGGCCACACGGAATTGGTCAAGTGCGTTCTGTGGTCGCGCGATGGCAGCAGGATTTTCTCTGCAGGAGACTGGGACAATACCATCCGCGTTTGGGACTCCGAAACGGGACAGCAAATCGGACAGTGGACAGGTCACACTCACTGGATCAACTCTCTCTCCCTTTCCCTTGATGGATCGATTCTTGCGAGCGCATCTAGGGATTGCACTGTTCAGTTCTGGGATGCAACTTCTGGACGTTCCGTTGGACAACCTCTCAAACATCGTGAACGCGTGCACTGGGTTTATTTCTCCACTTCTCAAGAACTCGTAATATCAGTAGGGGAGAATGGAAATATATATGTATGGCACGTATCTTGGTTGAATTCCGTCGAGAATACGGTAAACATTCACTACATATGCATTGCCGCTCAGTTTCATTGTTTACCTACAGCTCCAGGCAAGGCGAACCGTATGGTCTGCACCATCACCCCGTCCATCCACAGAACGACCGCAGGATTCTCACCCATCGTTAGTTGTGCGTATTTTCCAGCGGGCTATTCATCGAGTCGCTTACATTTCCCTTCAGATGTCTGCTGGTATCGACGGGCAATCGGCACCTCAAAGTTCGCATTCCATTCCATCCCCAGCACCTCCACAGCCCTCCCAAGCATCACGCCTGCAGTATGTCTTCTCATTACACTGTGGCGTGATCGTCTAACACGTATGCTCGGTTCAAATCGGCTTTATTAGCACTCAAGTTTTTCCCCCGCCACCAGACCTTACAAAAGATCTCGTTAAAATCAGAGATCAGTATGTAGCCGTAGGGAGTTTCGGTGATGTGTATAAATGTTCGCTACACGAAAAACAGGTTTGGCATGTCGTTTCACTCCTGGTTGACCGTAATTGATTACTTTTTCAGGTCGCAGTGAAGGCTTTTCGATTCAAGTCTACGACGAAAGGAGACGATCGATCCCCCAAGGTAATAGGCTATGCATATAGTGAAAACCCGGTCTGAATATTCCTGCAGATGGTCCGCAGAGAACTTGGGATTTGGAAGAGACTAGACCATACCAATATCGTCCCCTTCCTCGGTATTGCGTATGGATTTGGGTTGGAGGACTCCTTGTCGTTGGTATCGCTGTGGATGCACAATGGATCTCTTCACGAATACTTGGCAAAGTATGATGACCATCTTGACGTAGTACGGCGACTCCGACTTGTGCGTTTACTTCATGCTGGCCATTTCTGCGTCGTCTAACTCTGTAATTCAGCTCCTGAATATTTCCAATGGCCTGGACTATCGTGGGTCTCTACTACCATCTTCAAAAACTTGTCAAATAACACACCATAGTGCATTCTTTTGGAATTGTCCACGGTGATCTGAACAGCGTGAGTCACAAAAGCATCGGCGCCACTGTGATCTCAACAGAGGACAGAACAATGTGCTTATCGACGCAGATGATAAGCCACGTCTAGTTGATTTTGGATATTCTCACCTGATTGGGAATATTCCCGAATCACTGAACTATCTCCAGAGATCCACTACACGTGCAGGAGCCTTGCGGTGGATTGCGCCAGAGCAGGTCGATCCGGAGGAGTCGTTCACCCCCACCACTAGGAGCGATATATACTCTTTTGGCTGTATTGCCCTCCAGGCAAGTTCATTCGGCACGAGAATAAGTCCTGTTCTTACATCTGCAGGTATTGTCCGGTAAACAACCGTGGTCGGAAGTTCGGAGAGACGCCACTGTTCTTGTACGGTTGGACAGGGGGAAATGTCCGGAGCGACCGGCATCTCGGGCGATAGAAGACTCGCATTGGGATCTCATTCAATATTGCTGGTCACCGGAAGCGGAGAGACCTGCTACAGGGACGATAATCTCCACGATCGAACAGTTTTTGAGTAGTTGTCCACTGTCCCGTTCTCCTTCGATCGGGGGGAGTTCAACTCTTGGCACTGACTCCGTCGCGGACGAGTCTTCGTCGACTCCGAGCCGAACACCAACTCCAGGTTCCGCTGTGATCACTGACAGGTATGTAGTTGTTTGGTTATGTTCCGATGGCTGGCAGTCATGCTAACACATGTGGATCACTCCAAGACCAGATCATGTTGTCTCTGAAACGTGAGCACTTTGACGGTTCGAGATTGTGCAGTTTTCATCTCGTTGTTCCGCCTTATACAGCGTTCCGGGACATGGATCGCCTTCTCCAGCGGCTCAGTCGTTCTTGCATTCGATGAGTAAGTCTACTTTTGTTCTCCAGCGCATGGTTTTTCTCAATAACGTCAGTACCATCTAATTATGACTCTCATACCGCAGCGCGTAGGAGGGCAGCAGGGGATGATGATTTGGAACCCCCTTTCAAGAGGTTGCGCTCTTAGGCACCTTCCACTGGATGCAACGCGTGCAATTTGTTCAGTGAGAAACGATGAATTTCGAGAACAAGGGACTTCACTCATGGGCCCGGTAGGCTTCAGGAGGTGGTTTATTCTGCGCTATTATTGGTCTCGACGATGCTCGACGCATACAACTGATGATCTCGTTTACATCGTTTAGCCTTCTGCACGTAAAGTTTATTAGAGTCGACTTTTAGATCGTCATTTACACGGTGGATCTATGTTCGGAGTCACCAGTACTATCAATCACTTGCATTTGCTTCCATTGCCAAGCTGGCCACACATAGTGGTACCTGATCAACAGGTCACTGACTCGGATACAACAGCTAGCTAAAGATAAATGCTCCCTTCTCCCTACCTCGAGGTTCCAAATAGATCACAGTATCATGACACCCCTTGCACAACCGTAGTCACTCCCTCGGACCTCCCGTATCCATGTCCAAGGAAGCGCTGGTTGGCCTAAATGACCAAGCACGATGCCCTTGGCCTGCATACCATTCCGCGGAGAAGAGGGATCACTGGCAGACCAGAAATACGCGATTTGAATGAGTCAGAATCATGACCCGGCTCAGTCGGGCTGCGTCACACTTGCCAACCCTCGACGCCCCCACAGTTCAAAGAGTCAATGTCGCCTCGAGGCCCTGGGAATAGTATCGGACAAGAAGGTCCCCGTTCGCAAACCGTGACGCTGGGTGAAAAAGGCAGAATTGTTCCGTCTTGAACAAATTATGGAACGAACGAACCCTCAATAAGATCGCCATCTCGCCGTACTAAATGATCGGGCTTGACGCGATGATGGAAGGCGTTTCCGTGCATGGATGCCAGTGAGAGCCTCGTAAAAAAAGAGAACCTCAAGGGTCAAATATCTCACTGCAGCAGCACCTTCACCTGCCACCTGGCGACGGCCCTCACTTGGAGCTTTTGTGTAGCATCTTCTTCAAGTAATTCTAACGTCCTTGCTCACATGGCGGCTCGTGTCGTTCAAAGTATGATGAGTCCCAAGTGGTGCCAATGATTTGGTGGCGCGACCTAGAGGCCACTAAGTATCAGTGGGGAAAGGACTCCGACTCCGACATGATATAGTAGACAAATAACGGCTTGGCGCCCAGAATGTCTACACTAATATGTTGAAATGGAAGGACGATGGCACGGAAGCGAGGCTCGGGAAGCGGCCAAGGTCCGCACCACCTTCTTGGCAGGGAACCTGTCTCGGGAAAACGACAACATTACAATGTCGTAGTAAATGATGGATGTCATGATCATGAATCATATTCTCAAGTAAGGTATGATAAGCACTTTCACAAATATGTACTACAGCCTGTGCGATCTTTTTTGTCCCACCCTCGAGGCCTCTCAGGCTCGAGCACTGCCAGTGCCAACTCCCGGAAAGCTTGATCATGATATAAAGAAAGTGAGTTTAATACATATGTAATGAAGGTAGTATCTCCCTTCTAACGGAACTTGTCCCCACGTTCAACGCTACGCGTGCCAATCGTAATCGTTATGAAATCATGTAGGTTCAGGCCTAGTCCCAGTATCTCCGCTAGGGCCCCTCCGTGCCTTGTGGCAGGATCGAGCATTCGATCAACTGTCAAATTTGGTGACATCACGACGCGGTGGCATCGGTCACGTCCAGAGAGACCCGTGGAGGGAGAGCGAGGAAGGCCAGTAAATGCGGATCGACACATGATGCATGATCACACGATCACGCATTGTCCGACTCAAATCGTCCAAAGAGGATGAGATTATCGAGATTATCGCAGATCATATACAAGCACATCCAATGGACCGACACACGCATACCCAACACACTCTGAAACCATACCGAGGGAAAGATAAAAAGGAATGAGAGCTAGCCACGCGTCGCCGCCCCCTACGCTACCCCACCCCCATTCCCGTCCAACAGATACGCCCTCACGTCGCGCACGATCTGCCGCGCCTCGTCCCTCTCCGCCTCAACCTGCCTCAATCTCACCCTGTAGTCCTCCTCCACTGATATATCCCCACCATCGTCCCTACCATGATGACCCGCATCCTTTCCCTTTCCCTTGTCCCTAGTAGCCCCTCCTTGATCCCAGGCCCATCCCTCATCCACTCCCCCACCACCCCTGACCTGCACCGCCAACGCCTTCTCCAACACCGCCACACGCTCCGCCAACACCCTCGCCGCACCCGTCGCTTCCGCAGTCTCCCGCATCAGCTTGTCCACCACCCCCGCGTCCACTTGACGGTCGTGGTCGCGAACGTCTAGATCGTTCCCCTTCTTTTTCTCTCCCTCGTTCTCGATCCAATTGGCGCCAAGTGCATGTATCCAGCTCCCGTTTACGCTCTTGTTCTCGTTTGAGACCCTAGATCCGATCTCGTTTGGCATCGCCATCGCCATCGCGCTTGTTGGCCCGTTACCAGAGCGGGGCGGTGGCGGCGTCAAGAGAGGCGAATCAGCCAGCTCGTGCTGGGCCTTGGCAAACGCTACGAACCGGGGGGCGGTGAAAGTGGACGTATGCGGGCGAAGACGAGAAGACCAAGGGTATCACAAGAACCGAAAGGTTAGGAATCAGACGAATCAGACGCGAATAAGAGTAAGAGTGAGAGTGAAAAAACCCAGGGATGGCATGGCACCAGGTCCCAACAATACGACATCATGGTCATTCCGTCATCGTTGCCGTCAATGAGAAGAAAAAAAAAATCGAAATCATATCTAAAGAAGACGGTCAAAGCGAAAAAGAAACGGAACGCACCGATAGCAAATGGATCTTCCTGAACGTGATGGGAATGAGGCTGATGCGATGTCTGATGATGGTGACGTCGACGCAATTCGGATCCTCGAGAACCATGAGCTTGTCCTTGACCGTGCACATGTCCGCCTGACCCACGCCCCGGACCGTGTTGCGCTTTATGATATACGCATATAATGTATTCCGGGCATCCGGTAATCGGTTTTTGGTAGTGTCTGTTGAGCGCACAGAACGCAACGAAGAAACGAAAGCAAAACAGAGAGAAAGCAAGGAAAATGGAAGCAGGAAGAGAAACCGAGAAGAGCAGAAAGAACAGAAAGATAAAAAAACTAGACAACAAACGAATGCTTACACTCTTTGGATGACTGACGGCTCGGACGACGTACTTGCACGCGGGGGCTCCCACTCGCGTTCGTAGTCGTGGTCGGGGTAGTAGCCGTATGCGGCTCCTCCACGTCGAGCCCCCGCTTCTTGCGGTGACGCCGTCGAGGACCTGCTTCCGAGCTTCGCTCAGCTTCCCTATCCTCTTCCCTTCCCCCTCCTCTTTCTTCCCCTTCCCCACCACGCGACGGAGACAAGGAAGCCGACGAGGACGAAGACGAAGAAGAGGAAGACGTCGAGGCTGGATGATGGTGCGTATGACCAGTGCGACGATGGGTACGATGTTGACGTTGATGCGGTTGATGATGCGATCGTTTCTCCACCGCATCATCCACTCCACTCCCGTCCCCGCTCCCGCTCCCGCGCTTGCTCTTCCCCTTCTCGATCCGACCTTTTTCTGTGTCTGTGGCGCCAGCACCACTTGCCGGTCCGGATCCCGATGTCCCAGATTCCGGTCCAGAGCCTTCAGGGCCTTTGAATGCCTGCACCTGCGACGGAGAGGGCGACGCCGGCGGCGTCATCCCACACATCTCCCCAAACAACGTCTCTGAAATCCGGTGCCACCTCGTCAAGAGCCACATCATTACCCGCTGCGACATCATCTTCGCACTCCCAGCCGCACCTCCATTCCCATTCCCAGTGCCACCCCCAGCCCCGCCTCCCAACAACCGATGTCCAAATATCCTCGCCACGTCCTCGAGCTGGAGCCCGTTCTCGGGGCACAACGGCAGCTGCGTGAAAAACCCACACAAGTACATGAGCAACGACAAGTTCGGCGAGGGCAGGAACCGAAGCAGTATCTGCGCCATCGCGATCTGGTCGTTTTCCACCGGGCTGTCCGCGTCGGACAGGAACGCGTCCGTATACGTCGTCGTTGTCCCCATCGTGGACCTCATCGTCGAAGTCGTCAACCACGGAACAGGGCGCGCAGGTTCACCCCTCGCTCGCCTCTCTTCCTCTTCTTCTTCCTGCCGATCCCTTCGCGCGTCCTCGCGTTTCACGCTGGGCTTGACGGACCAGTGCCAGAGCGCGGAATACGTATGTACGTCAAGGAGCGGATCCGGCATGCTCGAGACGAACGTCGACAAGAGGGCACACACGTCGGGCATCGTTTGCCCACGCATGTTAAATTGGGCGCCGAAATTGGCGCTCTTGTCAAACAGGTTGAACAGCTGGAGGTGCCTGTCGCGGCTCGGGAGCGCGCGGAAGAGTCCGTGTTGGTAGATGCCTGTAAAAAGAGAAGGTAAGCAAGACAAGAACCGAGGTCGAATATTGGAACGTATGAGCACTTGCCGGTCTTGGTCAACTCTTCGACGCACGCGACGACAACGATCGGAAGGTGGTGCTGGTAGTCACCGATGACGATCGGAGCCGACGCGTACAGTATCACATCCTCGAGGGGTGCGCCGATTGCGTCTGAGGCTGAAAGTAAGGAGTTGAACGTGGGAAACGGAAAGCCACCTACGAAAGCTTGGATCCTTGTCCTGCAGACGCTCGCTTCGTTTGCGGCGCATCTGCTCACGGAATTGGCCGTCATGCCTGTGGATCGTCGCCACGTCTTCTAAAGTGATGTGGTCCATGGCGCGGCGATTTGACCGGCGTGCGAGTGTATCCAGTCGGCGATACACATGCCCTATTTTGATCTTTGGCAGAGGTGGATGATAACTCGACGGGGAAGTAGATGGGTCGTCGGCGTTCGCTCGCGGGGCAGAGCCGGCACCGCCGGCATTATCCCTGGAACGAGGCGAGGCGGAACGCGTATCGATCTGGGCCTTCACCCCGTGACGATGGTGATAAGAACCGGCCGCGGTGGGTGCCGGTGCCGGCTGACCGCACGCTCTGTCCAATCTGTCCAGCTCGAGATCAGGGGGTGGAGTATACGAAGCCATACGGACGTCGGAGGCCGAGCGCCCTCGATTTCCAGGCACGAAGTGAGAGGCGACGCGGGCGGCGAGATTAGGTCGTCTTTGCGTTACATCCTGGTCGGCACGAGCAGGACGGGGTAGGATGTGAGAGGAGGTTTTAGTGGGGGTAGATTGTGGTAGATCGGTAGGGTAATGCTGCGGGGAGGGGCGGGCACGAGGGGCCCATGAATTGTCTGCACGCGGGCGTAGTTCGGGAGAGGAGGAGGTATGGTGGTGGTGGAGCGGCGATGTGGTGGTGCGGGGCATGGGAGGTGGTTGGGGGCGTGATGTGTGCGAGCTCGTTGCTGCATCGTGTGTAGAGGTGTGTGAAGGGGGTGGTGGACGGAGAATGCTTCGTGGCGTGCGCGGGGCCTCGTTCGGCAGGTATGGACGAGCCGGTGTGTTGGGTTGTGCGCGAGGACCGCGATCGCTCGATGGCATGTTTGAATCAGAAAACATGTAGGAACTCTAAAGGACGGACGACGGTGTGGAAAAGAGAATACCCCCTCCTTTTGTCAAGATGGTCGTGAGTGTGATCAGAGTTCAGACCGGAGGTATAGAGCGTGGGTTAGACTGTGAAGAGACGGGGGGATGTAGTTCCGATCACATTTGAATTGGAACCAGTGCGAGTCGATCCAAGTGAAGATGGGCGTAAACGGTCATTGAAGGCTGAGACGTTGGCTAGAAACACACGTGGCTGGTCGGTCTAGACCTCGATTGGCGGATATAATCCGGATCAAAGATTTTACCAAGAAAGACGGAACGGGTAGTGAGAGTCACCTACCCACATCCCTGCCTTTCCCGAGTGTCTCCTCCCCTTCCCCCCTCTATGTAAAAAAAATTCAGGGCAACTGTCCCTGGTTGAATCTCCCGATCTCGATTGACAGCGCAGTCATGTGATGTTTTCACACGCTCCATCATTCCTCAAAAACCCGTCCAAGTGGAGTAAATACTCCAGACACTGCTCTCCACCCACTCGCGATGTTCTTCAGCACAAAGGTCTTCCTTGCCGTTCTCTCCTGTGCTCTCGTCGCGCATGCACAGTCCACCAACGGGACTTCTACCTCCTCTGCTCCCCCATCCGAGTCCTCCCCTGCTGGTCTCGACGCGTGCATCCTCACTTGCGTGACCACTGCTGCCGCTAGCGCTGGTTGCTCCAGCTTGTACGTCATATGTCCTCTTCCGAATCATGGCCAAGTTGGCTAACTTCCTGCAGCTCGGACTTGACTTGCGTTTGCACCTCGACTGCTTTCCAGAGTGCTGCTCTTTCATGTCTTCAACAAAACTGTACCCCTGAGGATGTTGCGGCCGCGACCCAGCTCCAGCAGCAGGAGTGTGCTGCCCGTAAGTCGCACAAGTTCTTCTGTTCGCTTCCTTGACCAACGATCGGGTGACTTTGTAGTGGGCTCTAGTAGTGTTCCTACCTCGACTCCTACCTCGACTCCGAGCGGGACGTCGAGTAGCCTGCCTGGCGTTTCCGCCTCGACTCCCACGACTTCGACCACCAAGACGTCCTCTACTGGCACGCCCGCTGGCACACCCACCACCAGTAGTAGCAGTGCTGCCATGGCATTGTCCGCCCCATTCTCGTTCGGTTCCTTTGTGGGAACGCTCGTTGCCTCTGCGGGGGCATTGGTCGGAGCTGCCCTGGTTTTGTAACCCACCTATCATCCCGTATATTCACTCGGCTCCTACTTGGCTTGGCAAGTTGGCCAAGCCAGCAGCAGCAACGCCGTGTGAAACGTGTTTTGGTTTCATGTTACATAAAAGTGAACGTTGCGATGGATAATTAACCTTGATCGGATTTCTGTTTTGTTAAGAATGTTTTGCGATCGCGTCTGAGTGTGGATTCATACCCGATGACGTATTGACACCAAATATAACCAAAAGTAGGCGCTTGCACAGCTTTGCGGGGAAAAGCCTTTCCCACGACTAGAGTGTATGGCGTGACTCTGGACCTAGTGCCACATCCAAGGGACACACCCACTAAATGTTATGCGTGTGAGTCTGGCTGGCCGTGGTGCTCGGAACGCTGTGGTTTTACCCCCGATGATCTATTCTTATCGGGCGTCAAGCCGTGCACAGGATGGTACCACTCTAGGCGAGCCAGAGTCACACATCAGAGGCTTCGAGCTAATCAGCAGCACCCATCATGCACTGCACGATGTCGAGGTTGGGGATACCGAAAAACGCTTTTATTTTTTCACATACAGTGGACGGCGGCCGAGGGTCCGCAGTGGCAACGGTTATTTAAATGACGGATGTGACGTTGGGATGGGGACGAGTACAAAAACGATGTCGAAAGGGCCACATATGTATGAATCAATGAACGACGACGTGGACAGAGCGCTTCAACGAGGGCGGATAAAGTTTGATGACATGCCAGTGTGGTTTCGAGGACGTCCGACCGGCGTACGGGCACGAAGGCACTTTCCCCAAAATGGTTAAATGCAGCTCGGATGGCAAGCTCGATGTATACTAAGTAGTACAACGAGGGGTTACCTGCAGTATCAAGCGCAGTCAGTTGGTGGAGGGAAATGTGACGTGTGACAATGTGACAGGTTCAGGTGGTGTGGAAAGGTGAGAACAAAGCCAGCGGCAGGACATCGTCAGTTGCTAGCCTGCTTCCCTTCACTGCTAGCTAGCCTTTCTCTCCTCTTCTCTTCCCCTTCCTTCATCCCTGTAATTCAACCCGCCCTTCGTCGCGCACATTCGCACGAGCACGACCCACTTTCTTCTCCTTTTTCCCATTGCACCGCCCCGCTCACCTTCGCCATGGGCAATTGCATGTCTGCCCAGGACAGGGCCGAAAAGGCGAGATCAGATGCCATCGACCGCCAACTCGAGGAGGACTCCAGGAAGCTCAGGAAGGAGTGCAAGATACTCCTACTAGGCGAGTACATCCTCCACCATCTCTCCCAGCGTCTCTTTCCCACTGCCCCCATCCTTCCCCTTTGTGCCTTCTCTATTTCGCTTGCGCTGACCCGTCCTCTCCTTTCAGGTTCCGGCGAGTCGGGCAAGTCCACCATCGTGAAACAGATGAAGATCATACACCAGAACGGCTTTACTGACGACGAACTCATGACCTACCGACCAACAATATATCGCAACACTCTCGACAGCGCACAAGCAATCGTTCTCGCCATGCGCAAGATCGGTTACGACTGCGTCGATCCAGCAAACCGCGTACGTCCCCACTCGCCCCTCCCCGTTGTCTTCGTACTGTCTCACACTTTCGCCACACTCGCAGGCGAACGCAGACCGCATCTTCGACTATCGAGTCGACCCTTCTCCTTCATTCGTGTTCTCTTCCGAAATCGCACAGGCCATCCACCAGCTGTGGAAAGATCCCATCATCCCAAAACTCATGGACCACACAAGCGAGTTTTATCTCATGGACAACGCAGTCTAGTCAGTACAAACTCAGTCTCCTATCGTTCACCTTTCTCATCTTATTCATCTCAGCTTCTTCACCGATGTTTTACGAATAGGCTCTCCGACCTACCGCCCAACCGAAAGTGACGTCTTGCGAGCTCGTCTAAAAACGACGGGCATCACCGAAACGAGGTTCACAATGGGCCAATTACAGTGCGCTTTGCATGCTTTCACCCTCCATGTCACTCAACGCGTATAGGATTCACATGTTTGACGTCGGCGGGCAACGCTCCGAAAGAAAAAAGTGGATACACTGCTTTGAAAGCGTCACGAGTATCATTTTCTGCACCGCCCTGAGTGAGTACGACCAGGTACTGCTAGAAGAGAAGAACCAGGCAAGTAGTCGCCCACGCATCATTCTCGATCAAAGCCTTAGTCGCTTCTCCATAGAATCGAATGGCCGAATCGTTGATACTTTTCGAGTCCGTAATCAACTCGCGGTGGTTCCTAAGAACATCTATAATCCTCTTCCTCAACAAGATCGACGTCTTCAAGATCAAGCTACCCAAGGTGCGCTACCCGACGGAACTCGTCGCCTCTCCTTTCCTCACTTCCGTTAGGTTCCACTAGAGAGATATTTCCCAGAGTATTCAGGCGGTGCGGACATAAATAAAGCAGCCAAGTACATACTCTGGAGATTTATGCAAACAAATCGGGCTCGTCTATCCGTTTATCCACAGTGCGTTTCAAACATTCGTAGTGTCGTTTCCCGGCTCACCGTATTGCTTTACTCCCCCCAGTCTGACGCAAGCGACGGACACCACAAACATTCGTTTAGTATTTGCGGCGGTAAAGGAAACCATACTGCAGAACGCACTCAAGGACTCGGGCATTCTCTAGTGTGAAATTATCAAGTTTTTTTTTCTCTACTGCTTCATCTTTCTGTCGTGCTACAAGTCGTGTTCGCTAGCTATATATCTGGTACAGGGCTACCTTGGTTGTTTGCGCGTTGTCATCCTGATTTCCTTCTATTTCTTTTAACATGACTACGTATCTCTCTCTCCCTTCCGGTTCCTCCGGGATGACAGCTTGCTTGCATTTGCTGTGGATATTTCTTGCCCATTTCTCATTCATCTCTTTTCCTATCTTCTCCATTCCTTTTTTCCATTCTCTCTCTCATCTCTCACTTGCTCTCTATCCCACTGGCATGTTTACTTGTTACTACATACATAACATATCATCAACCTATTGCAGTGTGCGTTTCCGATCTCTGCTCAGTCTGAGCCTATTCGTGCATGAAACGGATCTCATGAGAAATATGTAGTTTTGACAGTCCGGCGGCACCATCCGTCTCGCGTCGCACTACTAGGTGGTGCGGCGAGAACTCGAGAGTTGCCAAGCTACGAGCACAAGAAACGTGCATGTGCTACATTGTACATATTTGAATTGAGTGTCACGGAAGGAAACCACAATGTGCCACAGGCCCATCACCGTGTTTGGGAAAGGGGCAATTGATGATGAGAGACTCTAGGACAAAAATATCTACCTTCGGATTCCGTCCCTCGGGAAACTAGTATTTCCTCGTCAATCGCTCAGTTTTCGAATCCATCTATGAACAACCTTGCAATGATGCCAGCTAGGGCAAAAAAAAAAAAGTCAACTACAGCGCGGGTAGTGTAAGGAAAGGATATACATAGAAAGGATAACTTCGACAGAACAACTGTGTCGTCGAAGGAGTTATTCATGTATTTACCCCCAAAATGCCACCGTCGAACCGCCACCACATCCGCCGCCGCCACCATCACTCCCGTCGTGTATGCATGCATCATCTCATATCATCGTTCCTGTCACCATGATCACCATCACCGACCGTTCCGTTGGAACCGCGTAAAGCACCGCTCGACGCCAGACATTCCGCAAAATCATCTCTCCGGCGCCACCTCCCCCCTGGCGCCCCCCGCCCTCACCGATCACCCTTCGACATCCCCAACCCCAACCCCAACCCCGCCCCCGCTCCCTCCGGGGCCCTCACCACCCCCCTCCCCGTCCGAGCCCCCCCACTCCGAATACCGCTTCCGACAAAACCCTAGC
>JBBPNG010000657.1:0-18173 GCA_038091095.1 Leccinum incarnatum
AGTTTGCGGTGGCTAGCGGTGCGAGGTGCGATCGACGTATCTTTATATTTGAGGAGCTGTCTCTTGACGTCTTTCGGGCAGGGCCATCGCCGTATGCTCGTTCGACCCCGAGAACAATTGGTGGGTCGCGAGACAGCTGAAAAAGCCGATTCGGTCGACGGTCTTGTGCGTGGACTGGCATCCGAACAATGTGTTGCTGGCCGCAGGGAGCGCGGACATGAAGGCGTGCGTGCTGTCGGCGTATATCAAGGATGTGGACAAGAGGTTAGTGTGACGCTCGTGCGGGAGTGACTGACTGAACTGACCCCTCCGCAGGCCTGCTCCGACCGTCTGGGGAGAAAAGTTGCCGTTCGCCACGGTATGCGGAGAGTATGCGAGCCCGGCTGGTGGATGGGTGCACGCCGTCAGCTTTTCGCCCTCGGGAGACGCTCTGGCGTTTGTGAGTGAGTGTTGTTCCCTTGTCTCTCCCTTTTTCCTCGTTTAAACGGTGGCACAGGTCATGACAGCTCGATCAGCATCGTCTACCCCGGGGGGCCGGTGATCCAAAGGATCGCGATCAGCACGTTGCCCTACGTCACGCTGACCTGGACGAAGGAAGACAGTATCGTCGCAGCGGGCCATGACTGCCAGCCGGTAGTGTACTCGGGGTCGGAGAGTGGCTGGGCGTTGGTTGGCTCGCTGGACGACACGACATCTGGTGGAGGGAAGACGGCAGCGAAGGCGGGAGGGGTTGGGCGGCTCAACAGCAGCGCGTTCAACACGTTCCGAAATGCGGATTCGCGTGGGCACGGGGGCGGGGACTCGTCGGGGGGTACGGAACTTCACACTGTGCATCAAAACACGATCACGAGCGTCAGGCCGTTCGAGTGGGGCCAGGATGGTAGCGTGAAGAGGGTGAGCACGAGTGGTGTGGATGGAAAGCTGGTGATCTGGCATGCTGCGGCGGTGGGTGTAGCAGGGGTGACTGGTCGACTCGGGGGTATGAGAGTGTAATAATTACATGGGAGTAGTATTACTGGTACTGGTATCAACGTATTGTCCCGACAAGTCCGTCGCAGCCTGTTCGTTGATAACGCCCCACACGGACGCTTTGAACTGGGAGAAGCGAGTGAGTCAATGGGTAAGCGGGGAGGGAGAATGGGGATGACCAAGGTCAATACGAGGCTCATTTTCCTTTCGAGCACGCGTAGGCGGGCAAGGATGTTCTGATCAGGCTGCTCGGCGAGCTTTTTGGTGGTGGCGGTCAACTAGATATCGATCGGTCATCATCGCGCGGCAATCCGGGGAAGGACGCACGAGCTTGACATGTTGAGCAAGCTTTGCATACTCCCAAAGGAGTTCAGCCTCTGTAGATGATAGGGCTGTATGAGATTCATACGGATTGACGTCAAACACGTCCAGCGGTGTCGTCGGGGAGGCGGACATGGCGGCGGGAAGTAAGTGCACGTGACCTCGGTGACAATAGGCAAGACGAGAAAGGGAATCGATGCGGGAAGGCGCCTATTGGTGCCTAGGTCTTGTCTCCTCAAAGACTCCTCCAGCCTTGGCACCAAGTTTATTGCCACCGAGACCGACCGAGCCGCAAGTACAATTGCCACCGAATTCCCCCTGCGGCTCGCTGCCGACCGCAAATGCCACCGAGCCCAAACCGACCGAGCCTATTGCCACCGAGACCGACCGAGACAAAAACTTTTTGTTGACGGCTCAGATCGCGTGAGCTCAATTGACAAGGAAACTTATAAAGTCTCGAAAATGCGTCCCACCATTGCGTCGCACTATCACAATGCACCTCATACAGCACCTTCATGACCTCGCACCGCACTACTGGAACAAGCCAGAGACAGCGGACTGCACACTCGGTATGTTAGATCCCTGTCTCCCATCGCGCGTCGTGCTCATCATCACACTAGTCATTCCCATCCTCAATCGCAGGCGGCCAGATACCGATGCGGTCTCTGCCACTCGTATCAATATCCGTGTATGTCTTCCATCTGTCCGTCTCTCAATCATCGACTGACGTCCTCCACAGCTCCATAAAGACTACCTCGCTGCCAAGTCCGCGTTTCTCAGAGGACTTCTGAGCGGCGTCTCCCCTCATGACCTCATCCATTCCCGCTCTCCCTCAGGCTCCCTCCGACTTCCTCGAAGCCGGCTGCCTCGCGTACTACCTTCGCCCCCCTCCCACCCCATCATCTTCCTCCCCGTCCCAGACACCTCCTCCATCCATCTTCTCATTCACTGGTTCTATTTTGGCAACACGAATTACATCGAAAACGCCCTCGACCAGGGCGATATACGCTGGGAGGGTCTCGTCCGCAACGTCGAGTACCTCGGTCTCTCCACGGAGCTCAAAGCTTTCTTGGGCCGCTGGTATCGCAACTGGATCCTCCCATGTTCCCCCCGCACTCCATGTTTAACGGAAGACGAAGAAGACGAAGACGACGACGAAATCAATGATGACTGCGATTCAGATTGCGACGACTATGAGTATTCCCCCTGCCACACCCCACCCAGCGATGACGAGCATCGCGGTCGTACGCGTGACGTTAAACATATTTTGCAATCGTGTAAACTCAGTAATGACTGAATGTATCCTCGTTTTGTTGTATTATTAGCTCGAATACACGTGTATTGGAATCATCGGAAACGCTATCAATCATATCGTCATCATACACATGTTATGTGGGTTAGCCGATCCCATCCGATCGGTCGCACAGTGTGCCCCACCTTGCCCCCTTCCCGACGTCGCGCGCGCATGAAATTGTAATGACTTCCATTTTCTTTTTCGACAGTAGTACCTCTGAAACTCGGATGCGCATTGTCAGTGGGACGTCGGTATACGGATGCGCAGTGTAGACACGTAATATCTTGGCGCAGATCGTATCAACAACAAATGCTGGAAAGCGATAATGAAATCCGATCCTGGAAAATCTATCCAGCGTGCAATCCACGTGTCAAGCCAAGAGGTCGGGCAATGCCCGAAAAGATGCCGACGTATCTGAATAAAAAAGGCCGAGTTTTTCATTTTGCTGGTGGCCTTGAGGTCACGTTCCTGATCCTGATTCATCATCGATAGGGAAACGCTCGATCGTCTCGATTTGACGTTTCTGAACGCAGTCCGCGTGTTTTTGTTGACAGGTCATGCATTGTTCCAGAAGAGGAACAGGAAGCCGACGTTGAACTGTTCAAGAGGTGAAGGACTCCACAACCTTTCTGCTAGTACAGTCTTACTCTACAATCCTCTCTCTGGGATTCCGTATTAACTGGCTAGTTGTACACGTGTCGTGCCTTCGCCTTCCAATCACCATGGCATCTAGATTTGTTCTGGCGCGGTTTCCAGACTTTTCTTGTAATTGTGGCCAAATCGTCTGGTATTACCTTCCTTCCTCGCAGCCTTGACAACTCTCTCCATAGCGTCAAGTCCTGGTAATCGTTGCCGAATTGGTGAGCTTTAACATGAAATGATCGAGTTGCACACACCTCGGTCAAGGTCCTCCAGAGGAGGCCCGAAAGACAAACGCACAAAGTGGTGACAGGGGGAGTTGAACAAGTTCCTGCGATGACTGGGGTTGATATCAAAGAAAATACCGGGGATCACAATGGTCTGTTCCTTGAGGAGTTCTTCAAAGAATGTCTAGGAAGATAATCGTATACAATCCATTATCCAAACATGCATGGGAACCAACCAAGCCATTATTCAGCGGTGGAGGAAGACTCTCCAAGTTGAGCCAGATGTAGAATGTTGCTTGAGGTGGGATATCAACGTCCAAATGCATGTTATGAAGCCTCTTGAGCACATGGTCACGCTTGGCTTTGAAGTGTTTTTGTAACGCGAGCTATCGGTCGCTGGGAAGTCAACCTTTCAACCGCACATTGTCAGCTATGAAAGATCACCTTTTCTTCCGCCACGCGGCCGGGCTCCAAGAGGGGAATGGCAGCAAGTTGCATACTGGTCGAATGGCATGTGAAGAAGAGAGGGGACACATGAAATATAAACATACGGGTGGTTCGCCCCACCATCCAGGAAGGAACCTGGCCTGTATTCAGCACGGGACACAAGGAGATCCAATTCGTCGACTAACCTGACTGAGAAAGTGCTGTGATCAAGTTCTTTGGACCAATGACCCAACAGACACGCCAACCAGGGAGCCGCCAATTCTGTGAGACTCGTTTAGCTTGACAGGTCACGAGGAGCATCAACTCTTTCCACCTTCGTGAGTCCATCGATGATAACGACCGGATCTACATTGACGTCGTCCACGTACTCGGCTGAGGAGAGAGATTTGCCAAAGTCTCGCGCGTGCTCGGGATACATGTACCAAGAATAAAACTGCGATGTATTGATTTGCTTAGCATGTCAAACCACCAATAATGCGGCAAACCTCGTCAAGAATAACGGTCGTTCCCTCCTTGCTAAGGGCAACGAGTTCCTTGAGGTCTTTGCCACTGAATGTTTTGTACTGAGGAACGGTTCTCATGAACATTGTTAAACATACGCAATGACCTGTCCTGTTGGGTTTCGTGGATTCGATGCGATGATGACAGCGAGCCCCTGTGTACGAATATCTTTCTGTTGATGGTCATATTTGAGTTGAGCGATAGAAGCAGAAGCATTTATGAGCTACCTTGGTCTGCTCGATGTCGAGGCGGTACTTATTCTAACAAAAAATCAGCACCGCTAGATAGCAAAGTCAGATCGGAATAGACCTTGGGATCAAGACTAAGAAGAGTCAGATATGGAACAATTCAGAATCGTCCAAATACTCACACTGTCGGAACGGGAACAAGGCGCTTGAACGCACTCAACACTTGATCGTAAGCAGTGTAATCCGGGATCTGATAGGACTGCGGATTGCAATTGTTGAGCGATAACGTTGGAAAAGGAACTCAGACCTACACAATAGACATCGCTCACGACAGCGGCGACACGAGTCAGACCAGAACGACCGCCTGGTACTATACACACGTTCTCGTATGTGTACTGGCTGTCCTTTCCCTGACGGTACGTGTGGTTGTACAAGTGTGCGACAGCTTCTCGGAGAGCTTGGAGAGATGGTGGTCAGGACAGAGGGTGAGAAATGGGACGCCGCAAACCTTTGACGCCAGTTGTAGGGGCGTATTCCAGAGAATCGACTGGCAGGGGTATTGAGGTGGGGCGGGGGGGTGCGTTGGGGATCGGTCCAACTTCAGGCGCGCCTTGACCAAGATTGGCCCATTCGTGGGAGCAGGCATAATTGAAGCCATTGGCCATCGCGCGATCGGAACAATAGATCACGCCCGTGCTACCCGGATGTTCGATACCGGGTACAGTTTCTTCATCCTGTGAGGGATGACGATCTGGAGATAACGAGAGTAGCGTGCCACTTACAGGGTTGACTATCTCGGGGACAACACCCTTGGGCTGGTGGCCAACTTGCCCACGGTAAATCTGGCGGAAAGACTTAGACGAGTTGTGATGAGGCGTGTGAGTGGCAGAGATACCTGGTGAGCTTCTGACTCCTTTTCGTGCCTGAAGTGCTTCATGACTTCTTGCACCTGGTGGGCGAAATTGGCGACGGAATTAATGCGGGGCAAGTGAAGGGGCATTACAGTATTATGTCTGTTGGAAAAGAGCGAGCCTGAGGAAATGATACGCACCATCTCTCTTATACTGGGGGTGCCGCTACGAGAGGGAAGCCTGCTGGAGGGCTTGCTGGAAGGGGCGGACGTTACCATGATTGGATGACAGCTGTTAAGGGGGATTGGTCGATGTGGAGCGAAAATAGCGGCGGTGATGGGCTACCTGTATTTATACATCTCGGACGGAGTATTCCACTGAAATCAACTAGCCCATCTGATGCAGATGGCATGCACCCTTAGCGGGCGGTGTCAAGTTACAGTACTAACGTTTCATCGTCGCAGCTGGAGAGTTATATTTGTACATTCGACCGCTCCGAGCACCGGCACGCGGCACACGGCAAGTCCCGCAATGCCAGTGATGGCCCGGGTTTCCTGTGGAGGACGGTCCGAGACTCTCAGGCTATAAGTAGGTTCCTCTCCATAGTACTACACACACTCTCTCTCTATTGCCCCACAATCATGTCCACCCCCACCAACAAGTTTCTCCCCAACCCAAAGACTGTTGCGGTAAGTCCTCCGTTCCGTGTTCGGCGGCATGCCAGGGATTTACCCGCTGTCCATCAGATTGTAGGTTGCCCTTTCAGGTGAGTGTGCACCATAGGTGGCTCTTCTCTTCTGCGTTCCTTATTCCGTAAACCCTTGAAGTGGTGGCCAAGTATGTAACTTGCTCTAAAAAAAGATTCTTATCTCTCATCTGTCGCAGCCCAAATTAGGTGTCGATAAAGGCCCCATTCATCTCGTCGAGGCTGGGCTTGTCGAACAGCTCCAGGAACTTGGTTGGAAGGTCCACTTCGATGGCCATCACCAGTTCGAAGGAATTCAGGCCGCTGCTGACCCTCCAATCGGCATACTCAAGAACCCGAGGCTGGTTTCTCGCGTCTGCGAGTCTGTCGCAAACGCCGTCGGTACGCATGCTAAAAGTGGCCAGCTGCCGGTCACTTTGGGTGGTGACCACTCTCTTGTTCGTATCATGCTTCATACGTTTCAACCCCCCTTGACAAAATTCGACAGGCTATGGGTACTATCTCTGGTACCCTTGAGTGAGTGTTGTCCTCCGATGTGTTGCATCCTACTGATCCGCATCACTCGAGCACGTACCCGGACGCATGTGTTATCTGGATCGACGCCCATGCTGATCTCAATACCGTGGAGACAACCGACAGTGGTATGTGTGCCAACTTGCTCCACCCTCCTGGGAATTCATTCAACCGCCAGGCAACATCCACGGCATGCCTGTTTCATTTCTCCTTGGGCTGGGAGAAACTATTCCTGCATTTTCGTGGGTGCGGCCAGCGCTGAAGCCAGAGCGAATTGTCTACATTGGCTTGCGTGACGTGGACGCTGGGGAAAAGCGTCTCCTCAAGGAAACCAAGATCAAGGCGTTCAGTATGCATGAAATAGATAAATATGGCATCGGCAAAGTGGTGGAGATGGCTCTCGATCATGTAAACCCAAATCGGGACTTGCCTATTCATTTGAGCTTCGATGTCGACGCTCTAGACCCCACCGTCGCACCGTCCACTGGTACACCGGTGAGATTTTGTTGTGAACGTGATTGATCGTAACCGTCTGATCTCGTGTCGACCAGGTGCGTGGCGGTCTGACATTCAGGGAAGGTCACTATATCTGCGAAGCCATCCATGAAACTGGTCTTCTCGTGGCGTTGGATCTGATGGTTAGATCTTTTTTCCCCTCCAAACACCATCGTGCTCACCTTCATGCAGGAGGTCAACCCATCTCTAGCAGACCCAGAGAGTGTTCGGCAGACCGTAGCTGTTGGCTGTTCTCTCGTCCGATCAGCACTAGGTAGGCGAGTAATCTGCATCTGTTATGCTGGGACTCACCTTCCTTCACAGGCGAAACCCTACTTTAATTACCCTAAATTTTAAGACGTGGGTAATAGAATGTTGCGACTGTTTATTATATTTCAGCTTCCAGTGCTGGAGTTGAATATGATGTGCAGAATCGCTAGTCATTGTCACTGGCCAAGGAGGCTGGACCCAGAACTTGATGCAGCCGGTGTTGAGGTCAGGAAGTATAAAACATAACCCTCCAGCAGCACATCGCCGACTAAATCCATATCTCAAAGCTTGCATTCAGGCAGTGCTAGTCCAGGGAAAACATCTGACTAATTAGTCATCCTGACTTGAATTGCTCATCGAACACTCTTCCGATCAACATCCGCCTGATCTCCAGTGTTCCAGCACCAATGGCGCAGAGCCTCGAGTCTCCTAGTATCCTGCCCATCGGGTATTCTGTCAGCTCTGAGGGGTCCTCAAAGACGCGTTTGCAATGACAACTCAACAACACGCACCATTATAGTAATGTATCCATTACCACCCAAACATTGCATGGCTTTCATTGCAACTTCAATTGATGGCTCTATCAATATCACACCAGGACAGTTCTATATTCAAGGAACATAAGATTCATAAATAGATATCATACCCGGCGACTAACGTGACCCTGGTCGTGGCATGCCTTTGCAACCACATACGATCTACTTGGATCTTCGTGTACATGTTGGCAATTGTGGCTTTACAGAAATATTAGCCTTGCATCAACTGGAGTGTTCCCACCGGTCCAACTGAAGGGAATCTGGTTTCCCATCAGATGGACTAGTTTACGTCCATCCGGAAGGTCGACGCGGAAGTAGCTTCACGCACCGCCAGCACAAGGAACAACTTGAACATGCGCATGACCACCTTTTGCGCCCTTCGTAGGACACTTATAGAAGGAACGACTGTCTTCCGAGTCCTGCCTAAGGGTCTGCCTAAGGGAGACTACCATCATGTTTAGCGAAGAGAGCACGAAGAGCACCCTGGTACCTCAGGCTGCCAGGTGGAGATCCGGGCCAGTCAATAAGATCAAATCTTCTCCGTTTCGCCCAGGATCGGCGGTGGAATCTCAGGAAATTGTGAGTTGGTGACGGATTAGCACGAATCTGATTAGAACATCGGGACCCACGAGCGACTCGGACATTGCCGTCGTCGGGGGCTGTGACTCCGCTTTTCGGACGCTCAGGAGTCAGTACAATGGGCTACTAATAATAATTACATTGCTAACCTATTTTCTCTGGGAAAACGTCAGAGAAGAAATATTAAACTTCATTGCCGTGCATCGTCAACACCGCTCCACTGCTAGCTAGAAATATGACATTGCAAGGGTATCTGATTGCGATTACTCTTGCACTGACGCGGTAGAGTATTTTGAAATGTCATTTTGGTAGGTCGTATTTGCTATGAAGGCGAGTCTAGACGACTTTGATGTCGGACCATATAGAAGAGGAAATATTTGATAACAAATATTGCGGACCAACAGGAGGACAAAAGAAACAAGGGCAATAGGGCGAGTCAGAAACCGTCGGCTAGCGAATGCTGCTCGCACAGAACGATGGTGTCGTTACGCCACCGAGTGCGGAATGAGACGGCGAGAGGGGAAGCGAAGGGTGCCACAGACAGGAACGAAAGGCGGATGGAGTCTAGTCTGCCAGTGGTGGAGGAGATCTCCTGTGCGCTGGGTTGTTTGGTTGGTTGAAGGGGCGTGCCTTGGCGCAGCGTGTGAAGGACCACAGATCTCGAGAGGTGGGTGGACGTGACAATCAACCCAGTACTGCCGACGAGTCACCGTCGGACAGACTCAGACTTACGTCTTACGGTCTTAGGACTCCAATCAGAACCTTTAAGGGTCCTTTACGTATTCGGCTAGCGCAGGATCACAGGACGAGTTCTGAAGAAGTCCTTAGAAGTCCATGGCACTAATAGCAGAGTAGCAGAGTAGCAGGAGAGTAGCAGACCAGCAATACTCTCAAAACCGGGCCACGCCGCAACATGTGGATGCCTCAAGGCACCCAACAGATTTGAATCACCGCTTCATACCCATCTGCAACGCCGGCTTATAACGTCACCGCCTTCGTGGACCGGGATCGAATATATGTATTGAGATCTCGACTAAGTATACGCGAATCTAGATGCGAGATTCGTTGGTGGGAAGGGGCCGACTGCACCTGCGCCGTTGGAGGTAACCTAATCCTAATCCTCCAATCGGATATTCCAAATCTCGACTATTCCAAACGGAGGTTGCCCGGGCAGTCTCTGGTTGTACTTCCTTATACCGATCTGAGTTGTGTGACCCAAAAGGGATCTCCGATCATGGCAGAACCGAGAGATCCAAACATGTACATACATGGTTGCTGGTACTGGGTTGCCGTCACTGTACGCCGGATCCCGATCATGCAGAGCTCTTGGGAAAAATTCTTGCATGCGCCGTTGAGCGCCTGACCGTGCCATCTTCACCCCCTCCAAGGTATATAATATCGTACGCGAGTCGCGCCTCTCTTTCCCCTCAGAATTCATGTCTAATCAAAAGCTATACGCAGGCAGGACTAACCTCGTGCTTGCATTTGATATTGGCACTACTCATAGCACTGTCTCGTACTCCATCCTCCAACATGGTCAACCTCACGAGATTCATCCGCTCACCAAGTAATGTCTTTCATCTATTTCCACCCCAAACGATTCTAACACACTCTGTGATACCACAGTCAGAAAAATTGCGTCATCAAAGTGCCCTCTCTATTGTATTACGGTTCAGATGGCAGCGTCAAAGCCACTGGTATCCAGGCGCTCGCAGACTATGTTAGCGAGATAGCTGTGAAAGAAGGCTGGAGGAAAGCAGTATGGTCAGTTTCCCTTGCTCATCGTAAAGTTCTTAAATGACCCGATTGGTCCAATCCAGCTGGAAGCTTCACCTCAGGCCGCAAAATTCAACTTCTCCTGGTTCAGCACCAGCAGACTATATACCGCCATTGCCCTCCGGAAAAACCACCGTCGATGTCTTGACAGATTTCGTCAAGTATCTGTTCCAGCTCGTCAGCAGCTATATTCAAGCACGTCATACTTGGCTCAACTGGTCGTCGGTTGAGGACTCCATCGAGTTCATCTTCACTCATCCAAACGATTGGGAGGGTCCGCAGCGGCAGCAGTATCGTCGCGCTGTCGAGGGTGCTGGTCTTGTCCCCGGCACTCCTGAAGGGCGTTCCCGTGTTCGTCTAATCACCGAGTGTGAAGCTGGCCTTCACTACTGGGCAAACCTCGTACAACGTCCAGACCCCAGCACGCTTGGTTTGGTCATCATTAACGTTGATGCAGGGATGATCGACTTGAGCATGTACTCCGTGGCGCGCAACCCTATTCTTATTTCCTGCCCGGAAGTCGCTCCTGCTCGCTGTATGTGCTTCGCTCTGGAAACGGCATCCATTCAAGTGCTTAGCCCCTCCCTTTTTCTCGCTAGGTCTCCCACTGGGCCCGATCTCCATGCGCCACCCCACAACTGTCTTCAACTCCATCAGAAACGCATTCGAGCAACAACGACTAACTACAACTACGACGATCAATGTAGGACTATGTTTTCTCTAAGGAAACCGACAACGCGGCTCATCATTGATCTTCAGACGGCATACTTGGTCGGAGGATTGCCGATGGACGACTGGCTCCTCGGTCAATTGCATTCTTATTTCGTGGCCAAGAATATCAAATTCTACTGGTCGGCTGATCATCTGTATGTGGTTGCCTTGTGCTGGTGTGGTCTAGTTCTAATTACCTACTGCTTGCTCCGGCAGCAAGGCGGTCACTGTCGGTGCGGTATTATCTCACATTGATCGAAATCCAAGTCAGCCCCTGGTTACGTCGCGAGTCCCGCGTGCTACCTTCGTCCAGTCGCATACCAAGTTGCCATCTGCATCCAGGGATAGATGGGAGAACCAAAAACACGCTGAAGGAGTGCAGAGCACTGCCATCGATCAGATCATGGGTATGATTGGCCTTGAACAGGTGAAGGAGCAAATCCTGAACATCAAAGGCATCATCAACACTGCAACCCGTCAAGGTGTCCCAGTCAACAAGGAGCGCCTCAACGTTGTTTTGGTTGGCAATCCAGGGACAGGTGAGCACGCTCGCCACAAGGCCAGATCGGAGTTACAGTGGTTCTCTCACAGGGAAGACTACGTTCGCCAGACTCTATGCGGAGTTTCTCGCATCTATCGGTGCACTTCCTGGGAAGTCCTTTATAGAGACCACCGGATCGAAACTTTCCTTGGGGGGAGTACAAGGCGCGAAGACGCTCATAGACAGAGCTCTGAGCGCCGGAGGTGGTACCATCTTCATCGACGAGGCCTACCAGCTTGTGAGCGACCACGATCGGTCTGGCAGACAAGTCCTAGACTACCTCCTCGATGAGATGGAGAACAAGATCGGAACACTCGCATTCATCCTCGCTGGGTATAGGGATCCGATGGAGAAATTCTTCGAGCACAATCTGGGGCTTTCCAGTCGCTTTCCGTACTTGTTACAGTTCTCGGACTACACTCACAAAGAGTTCATGCTGATGCTGGAGGATATAGTGAACAAGCGCTACAAGGGCTGGATGGAAGTCGAGGGCGGCATCGACGGGCTGTACGCTCGCATCGCCGTCCGGCGCCTGGTTCGAGGGAGTGGCCAACCAGGATTCGGGAATGTGCGCGCTCTTGAAAACATGTTTGCCAAGATCCGGGAACGGCAAGCGGAACGACTGGAACGGGAACGAAAGTCGAGGGTACAGGTAGACAACTTTGTACTGACGAAGGAGGACCTAATCGGGCCAGATCCATCCAAGGTTCTGAGCGACAGCACGCCGTGGAAGAAGCTGCAGGAGCTGATTGGCTTGGAGTCCGTGAAAGATTCCGTGCGCAGCATGTTCAGGTTGTTGGAGACGAACTACCAGCGAGAGCTTGCGGAGAAGGAACCGATACAGGTATCGCTGAACAGAGTCTTTCTTGGGTCTCCCGGGACGGGAAAGACGTCGGTCGCAAAACTGTACGGCCAAATTCTCGCAGACCTTGGCATGTTGAGCAAAGGGGAAGGTCAGTGATGGACATATAACAATTCGTTGAAACGTTTTGCTGAGGTCTTATCATGTCAGTCGTCGTCAAAAATCCGGCTAACTTCATGGGGGCTTTCTTGGGTAGATCAGAGATAAACACAAAGGCCATCCTCGAGAGCACGCGAGGAAAGGTACTTGTGATCGATGAGGTTCGTGGTCTGCTGAGCGTTCTACTGCCGCTCTGATTCTTCGCGATGACCTAGGCCTATATGCTGTACAACAAGAATCATGTAACAAATACAAATATGTACTACACCGCCATCGTCGACACGATGGTCGCTGAAATCCAAAGTGTTCCTGGCGAAGATCGTTGTGTTCTTCTTCTCGGATACAAAGATCAGATGGAGGAAATGTTCCGGGTGGGTCTGTTGTGAGCCAGATCGCTCACGACACAACTGACGTGTCATTGTGAACAGAACGTCAATCCCGGACTCGCACGCCGATTTGCTATAGAAAACGCGTTCAACTTCGAGGACTTCACCGAATCCCAGCTCATGCATATTCTCGAACTCAAGCTCCGACAACAGGACTTGCATGCCTCGGAGGAAGCCAAGCGTGTCGCAGGCGAAGTTCTCCACCGAATGAAAGTCCGGCCCAATTTCGGCAACGCTGGCGAAGTCGACAACTTGCTTGGCCTGGCGAAGGCCCGATACCAGAAGCGGATGGCGTCATCCCCGGTTTTCCAAACAATGGACATTACATTCGAACCTCAAGATTTCGACCCAGACTTTGCTCGGAGTCAGGTGGCCTCCGAAAACCTCGACAAAATATTCGCGGACGTCGTGGGGTGTGTCGAAGTGAAGGAGAAACTGGGTGAATACCAGACGGTCGCTCTAGAAATGAGAGGGAGTGGGGTGGACATGCACGAGATACGGGAAGTGATTCCGACCAGCTTCATCTTCAAGGGACCACCAGGTACGTGTAGTTGGCCAGTTGAGCAATTTGTTTGAGTGCTTACGTGACCGACAGGTACTGGCAAGACGACGATCGCACGCAAAATCGGACAAGTATACTACGATATGGGATTCTTGGCCTCCGCCGAGGTGGTCGAGTGCTCCGCGACGGACTTGACGGGACGATTCGTGGGACAGACGGGACCCAAGACTAAGGCGCTCTTCGACAAGGCGCTCGGAAAAGTCTTGTTCGTCGACGAAGCTTACCGCCTTAGCGAAGGTCAATATGCAAAAGAGGCCATGGAGGAGATGGTGGGGTTGATGACCAACGAGCGATTTATGAACAAGCTCGTCGTCATCCTGGCCGGGTACGAGAAGGAGATGAATACTTTGCTCGCGACCAATCCTGGCCTTTCGAGTCGCTTCTCTGAAGAGCTCATGTTCCCGAACTTGACTCCAACGCAATGCTTAGAGCTACTCGACCAGGAACTGCGCAAGAAAAGGGTTGACGTTCCTGCGCTGAGGGAGGAAACCTCACCGTCGTACGTCAAGATGCAGGGGATCGTCGAAAAAATGACTGTGCTCCCATCGTGGGGAAACGCACGCGACGTCAAGACGCTCGAGAAGAGGATGGTCCGCCAAGCATACACGAATATGACCCGTCATAAAAAGCTTTCGCTTTCGGCCGACGAGATTTTTCGGATCCTGCAATGTATGCTGGAGGAGCAGCAGGCACAGAAGAGCGCGAGATCCACGGTTATTTCTTTGGGCGCTGTGCAAACGGAAGCCATGCCTCCGCTGTATAGCCCTCCGCGCCTGTCTCTTGCGGTCGCGCAGGCGACCGCAAGAGAGTTTCCGCCAGTTTGCCGAAGCGACGTGTTTGCCTCCCCGATGGAGCAAGAATCCCAACTTTCTCAGGGTCAGGCCCGAATTGCGCCCGTCGAGGAGGAGTCTCAGTCGCAGCGCGTTGTTGAAGCTGTACAGCGCGACACGGGAGTGTCCAACGCCGCGTGGAACCAATTGCAGAAAGACGTGGAGAAGCAGAGAAAGAAGACGCGTACCGCGGAGGACGTGGAAGTACAACAGAAGCTCAAGGATCTGGGCCGCTGTCCGATGAATTTCGAGTGGATCAGGCAGGCGAACGGCTACAGGTGTGCGGGCGGCGGACACTTTGTGACGCACGGCGAACTGGCGCCTGGGCGGCCTGCCAAGCGGGCTCGGAATTAGATGCCATTGATTGATGTCGATGTCTAGCATCTGTTGATTCTTGCCATGGATTCGAAACGGGTACCGGTTTCTATCACATTAGGTCATTTGTATATCATGTAGTTTACCACTGGGGCCACTGGAGTTGTTGTTGAGGTTCAACGTTCATCTGTAGCACATCGTCGATCAAATACATTGTACTGTATTCATGTTGGTCCATTCCAGTCCAAGAAAAACATCAGATTAACTAGTTGTCATGACTTGAATTGTTCATTAAACTCTCTTCCGATCAGCATCCGCCTGATTTCCTGTGTTCCAGCACCAACGGCGTAAAGTCTCGAGTCTCTTAGTATCCTGCCCATCGGGTACTCTGAGGGGTTCTCAGAAGACGCGTTTGCGATGACATTCTAGCAACACTGACCGTTAATGTATCCATTACCACCCAAACATTGCATGGCTTCCATTGCAACTTCAATGGCTCTATCAGTGCTGTACAATATCGCACCAGCACAGTCCTGTAAGGGAAATAAGATATCAGTAGATATCAAGTTGAAGTGCAACATACCTGGCGACTGATGTGACCCTGGTCGCATGCCTTTGCCACTGCATACACATACGATCTACTTGCGTTGATCTTCGTGTACATGTCGGCGATTTTGGCTGTGCAGAAATATTGACCACCGTTGCCAAAAGCGAAGCCGCCACCTTACCTTGCATCAACTGGAATGTTCCCACTGGTCGGCCGAATTGTTTACGCTGATGAACGTACTCGATCGCGTAATCAAAGGACGCCTGCATCAACCTGCGGTTGTTGGTTTGATAGAGCTATTCAATTCCCAGAATCCTTACCCCAGTGGACCTCCGCTCAACACGAGGCGCTCGAGATCAAGTCCTGACATCAGTACACCCGCTCCCTTATTTACGTGACCGAGGACGTTTTCTAACACAACGTTAGGAAGATAACCACGGCGGTCATATAATAGTGCTCACCCTCGGGTACTTCACAGTTCTCAAAGACCAACTCGCAGGTATCGCTACCTCTCATACCAAATTTGTCTAGTTTCTGATGGGTCGAAAAGCCTTCGAAACCTTTCTCTATGATGAATGCAGTTATGCCCTTTGAACCTTGATCCGGTGCAGTTTTCGCGTAAACAACAAGAGTCGAAGCCGAAGGCCCGTTGGTGATCCTATAAAAGTATTGACCGTGACAGTATATATGAGATGGACTGAGGGACAAACCAGAATTTGTTACCATTCAGCTTCCATCCGCCGTTGATCTTATCAGCTCGTAGACTCATGCTGACGACGTCACTCCTGAAGTACAAGAGTCAGACCTCGGCTCAATAGAATACGAGAGGTATTCAATACCCGCTTCCTGTTTCGCTCATCGCAAGACTGCCAACTTTCTTGCCAGATATGAGGTCAGGAAGATACTTCTCTTTCTGTGCGTCTGTGCCGTGCCTGTGGATCTGGTTCACGCAGAGATTTGAGTGGGCACCATAGGACAGCGCGACGGAGCCAGAAGCTCGGGAAAGCTCTTCCATAGCCAAGGTATGATGAAAGTAACCCAAACCCAGACCGCCGTACTTTGGGGAGACCGTCACACCAAGCAGGCCCATATCTCCGAGCTTTTCCCACACATCCTGCAAGTTGCATGAGAATGGATCGGGAGAGACTGAGTGAGCGCAGAGCTAACCGTTGGAAACGTGTTGGTTCGGTCGACTTCAGCTGCCCTTGGAGCAATCTCCCGTTGTGCGAACTCGGAAACAGCATCCCTGAACTGAACGGAAACATGATTTTGCATGTCAACTGAAACTGACACAACCGACCTCGGCTTGATCGTCACTCAGACCTGCAACCGCTGTGTTGTACGTCGAGGCAAGCCGGCGGGGAGAAGAAACGCGTGTGAAGCGCGTGCAACGGATTGCGAATCTGGTAGACGATATGAAAGCCATCGAGTTGGACAACTGAGAAAGCGTCGGGGCCCGCTAAGTATGCGCCGGACGAGACGGAACATAGCCGCGCGGGGAAGGCAACGTATCACGTGAAGTGTTATATCATCGGTTATACGGGACATTGTCCGGCCCGCTCGCATTATGCTACTCAACACACAATTTACTTCGTGCCTTGTCCCGATAGTGTTCGACAATCTGCCTATCGAGGAGTGCCCATCTATCAAGCCGATCCACCCCTTTGAGGTCAAGGTCAATGATGAATATTCCATCAGGCTCAATAGACGACTCTCCGGACACGTCGGACCGACGCATCCTGCATATCACAGAACAGTCTTTGAAGGTTGCAGAAAGCAGGTAGGCCTTGAGGTACATATCGATGTTTTCGGGACAGAGCTTGGAATGGTCCAATGTGCAATAAACAGAGTGATAGGAAGCGGCAAAATCTCGCCACTCTTCCAGAGAAGGGTCCCGCTTGACGCCTCCTAAACCCTTTGCATTTGGGTATGACATGGCGTGTAGCTTGGTAATCCCTTCGATGTCGAGCGCGTCTAGTGAACGTTGCAGATTCGATATAGTCTTCAATGCGGGAGTCTGAAGTAATGGGAGTAGAGCAGTCGCCAGTGCTTCGTGAACCTCTGTCCCTTCCGACAAGAATTCCACGAGAGAAGAATACGACTGCTGAAAATAAGTGTGAATCGACAAAAATAACTCCATCGACATGAATTCGCACCTCAGACGGTCTTATCATTTTTCCAGATACGAACACTTTCATGTTGTTCAAAGTGCCATTGCTTCGCACCCATCCATCCCAAAGGTCGCGAATAGCCTTCCTCATGCGTGCTTCATCCCTCGAGTATAGATCCAGTGGACAGTACTGAGTAGGGACCCCATCTTCGGCTTTGAAGCGAGCGTGCATACAGAACCTACAAGTGGTCATCTTCACCTCTGCGGTCTCCTGAGACACGTGAGCGGGATTGGGCATAAAACCCCACTTGGGCTGAGTAAAACAATTGTCATCGGTTACGAATGCTGGTATCTCAATGCTGACCGAACCTTGATTTCGACCGCCAGAACATCTGCACCTCCAATGAGATCCGTAGCCAGAATGCCCTTCTGTCGAGTCTTGTCGATCCTGTCTTTCGCCCGTCGCTCCGCGGGGCGGTCGCCATCGCGCAACATCTCGAGCGCTGTTAACCATACAGCATCCAGGAGCACGACGTCCAGTTCGGAAAGAAATTCCGATGGCACGAGATATGTAACGACGGAATTCTGGAAAGCGATAGTTGGGTCATCTTCCTCGTCGACCGTGTTGTCAAGCGAAGCCCCCTCTGCGCCGTCGAGCGAACTTGAGTTAGGTTTTTTTCGGAGGCGAAGTACCCTTCCGGTAAAGTGTGGGTGGAGAGGACCCGTGTAGGAGAACACGATCGTCGATCCACCTTCGGACACATAAGCCCAGTCCTGCGGGCGACTGTGAGCAACGTTCGCCCGATCCATGTTCTCGAACAAAATCCGAGCAGATAAGTGGGCCTGCTTACGGCAGGAGACCAAGTACAAGCCAGGAAAGCACGTGTGTGGGTCAAAG
>JBBPNG010000658.1:0-18171 GCA_038091095.1 Leccinum incarnatum
TCGGGTGTACCAAACTTGTTACAAATTATAAAGTGACTCGGGACATTATAAGGGTTTATATTACATTATATAGCCTTGACCACAAGTCAAATAATGGGATTATTGTCACGCACTATATCGGGCACTTGAACTTTCTGTGATGACCCCACGATCACATATCGGATAAGCGCTGCTGGCACCCACGTGTATGCCAGTGGGACTTGCCGAGCCATCGTACGGGACATGATCCAGCGATAGACTCGTCGTCGCCGGTGTGAACGCGTTTGAATCCCGGTCGCTGCTTCGTACTGAGCTGAGGTAGACTCGAAAGTTGAACATAGTTTTTACATAATGGCGGATGTTGTCAAATGTCAAATGTCAAATTTCATATATGTAAGTCTATTACGTCGTTCAATGCGAACAAACCTTTTGCCACTTTGGATTCACGGCTAGCTTTCCTTCCACGCCAACTCGCTGGTCTGCTGAGTCTACATGATCACCGCACAGGTATCATCCCAGCCCGTTCCCAAGGCCCAGTGCCCAGTCCATTTCGTCGATGTGGTCACTCTTTCACTCGCCGCTGCTAGCCACAGCGATCACCACCACGAGAGCGCAACCTCTCAAGCCACCCTTCGACCTCAGTCCCAAGGTGCTGTTGCAACTCCGGTTTCTGACCAACATCCTAGCTTGCATTCAGCAACAGCAACACCTTCTCCTTTGGGCGCCCTAAGATCCGTTCGGCTAACCTCCTCAGTGCCCAGCACGCCTTCCGCTCGGACTGGACCTCCTCGATCCTTGTCTTATTTTGACTTCACCCCTTCCACTTCACCCCTTGGTGCTCACTTCACCTTCCCCGGTGGTCAGCACCAAAACGATGATCTGTTTGAAAGCGATCTCGCTGAACATCCTCAATCTACCTCCCGGCGTCCTCACTCTCGTCGGCCACAGTCTGCCTTCCGTGGGGCTTTGGAATTGGCCGAGTTGAAAGTCGACAGGGACTTTGTGGACAGGAAGGGAAAGTCCAGAGGACAAGACGAGAGTCGGACTCCTACCAGATGGCTCAAGTCTTCCACTCCCATTTTCCAAGAGCCTCTTCACTCTGAGCAGTCAGGCGAGCGTGATGCTCGTATTTCCGAACGTGAAACCTTTGGAAAACAAGCCGATCTACGTTCCAAGGAACGAGCGCAAACGGACGTCCAGCGGTCACTGACTCATCCTGTCCCAAGGTCAATAAAGCGTTCTGGAGCGTCCGACAAGTGGGGCAAGTTACGTGCATTGATTCCATCTGTCGTACGGCCATCGCCATCCACATCCATTGTTACAACGCGTGCCGTTACATCTTCCGAAGTGAACATTATTGACGAACTCATCACTGGCGGGCTTTCCAATTTAATGGTGGGCCTTTGGTTCGAACGGGACGACAAGGATCATCGGCGTATCCCAGTTCTACTTCATCGGCTGCGTATCCGTATCAGTGATAGCCTACATCCATCACACGAACACAAGGCCGTGTTCCGTATCGAGTGCGAATATGCTAACGGTGCTGCTCGATGGGTCATATATCGACAACTTCGGGACTTCATCTCGCTGCACACACATTACGCCATATCTAACACGTTCAGCGGCCACAAGGACAAGCTTCCGGAGTTTCCCCGGACTAGTACGCCTCTCTTCGCACATATCTCACCATTTTTTTAACCATGGTACATGAAGGTCTACCGTACTTGAACTTTTTAAAAATGGGGGGCACCGCAAGCCAAACTCGTCAGGCAGAGTTCGCGTTAGCACAGCGCGAAGCCCTAGAAAAGTATCTCATCAAGCTTATTCGTGCTGTGGTATGTTGTTTTAAAGTGGAAATGTTAGGTGGTTAATTGGCATCCGTTGTATACCAGATGTTTCATCCGACGTCGAACAGACTATCGAGTTTCCTTGAGCTCAGTGCCTTGTTTATATCCCTTGCACAATCGGGTGGAGTCCAGTACAAAGCTGGCATTCTACGCATCAAGACATCCGGGAATAATACCGGGATTGGACGCAAAGCTGCAAGCAGGAAGGATCGAAAACAGTCTCGTTGGTGCGCAGTACGGGAGAGCTATCTGGTCGTCCTTGAAGAATCCGGAGAAGTTTGTCGCGTTCATCTTCGGTTATACGCGTCTGATCAACCCAACAGTTAACTGTTTTGGATGTCTTTCTTTTGGACTCAGATTTCAAGATCCTGCGTCCGACTAGCTACTATCGGAAAGGTCTTCATCTTCTCCGTCCAGATTCTGCAGACAGGGAGTTTCATACTGCTGATCACATGCACACATTCGTGGTACCTCAAGAGACTGAGGTCGATTGTGCGTCGGTAATGAATTCGATCACTGGTGGGCTAACTAGAGCTATTAATATCTTCCAACGAATCCCACCGATGAAGAACAACGTGGAGAACCAAGATGACAACGTATCCCCACAGCTTGGGCATACACGACATGACACTGCGTCTTCAGGAAGCTCAGTTGCATCCAACCTCTCACCCCCACCGATGCTGGATCCCTCTACGCACTTAAGGCCCCTGAAGATCGCCGATCTTTCACGAGACGAGCAGGAGCCGAGTCTACCGCGACAGGACCAGGCAGTGTCGGAGTCGGAGAGTGAGCAACGGAAGCGAAAGAAACGCTCACAAGACGTTTCAAAGCATACGTTTTGTGTTGTGAATTCGCAACTGCGACTTGAACTGTTTGCAAGGAATGAGGTAAATGCGTATTCAGGAGCTCGGTTTCACAACTAACACTCCGTATCTCTAGCGCCAGATGTTGCAATGGATTACGGCTTTGGAGAAGGCTGCGGATACTTGTCTATTTGTGGCCAAGAATCGGTTCGGGAGCTTTGCGCCCATCCGCATGAACGTGGCTGCACAGTGGCTCGTAGATGGGGTTCGCTTGCTTATTATTTTTATATTAACCGACTGAACTTTGTCTGAAGCGCGACTACATGTGGAACTTGTCAAGAGCACTCATGATGGCCAAAGAAACCATATATATCCACGACTGGATGCTCTCGCCAGGTATGGTTTATTACTCGGAGAATATATTCCTCTAACCTGGCTACCGAAGAGGTACAACTACGACGACCGGGAAAGGACAAGTATCGACTGGATAAAGTCTTGGAGCGAAAGGCGAAGCAAGGTGTCAAGATTTACGTGATATTATAGTGAGTGTCTATCCTAGGTGTGTATATGCTTCTTGTGCTCATACCGGTATCAGCCAGGAAGTTTCCAACCGCACGACACCGACGGATAGCAAGTGAGCAAGGCTTGCGTATAACTTTTATCTTTGTTTGGCATTCATGCATCACATAGCTACTCGAAACAAACGTTGTCGTCGATTCATGAAAACATCATGGTCCAGCGATCCCCTTCGCATTTTCAAACAGGGACATTTTACTGGGCTCACGTGAGCTAACGAGCTGCTAGATTCCTTCCTAACTCGAATAATTTTCTTATTTCAGCACGAGAAACTCTGTGTCATCGACCAAACGATCGCGTTCATGGGTGGAATAGATCTTTGTTTTGGAAGGTCTGCTGCATCGCTTTCACCACAGAAGATATAATACTGAGTTCGTTCTAGATGGGACACCCCGCAACATGTAATCGTTGACGATCCCGAACTATCACCAGACAAAACAGAAGTATGGCCAGGTTTGTCGCAGATGAACTCATGACGTCAGCCCTTTGCTTAGTTATTTGCGAATATGTTAGGAAAGGACTACAGTAATCCAAGAGTCTTGGATTTCCAAGCGCTTCACAAACCTGAAGAGGACATGTATGACCGCTCCAAGGTTCCGAGGATGGCTTGGTGTGTATATCCGCGGAAATGAGAGTCGAGGATATTGACTCCGTACAGGCACGACGCCGGAATGCAGGTCGTCGGCCAACCGGCTCGCGATCTGGCCCGACATTTTGCAGAGAGGTATAGTTGAAGTAAGTTGATTCGTTTCGTTTGTTGACCTGTTGTCGTAGATGGAATTGGTTGCTGCGTATCAAGGTATGAGTATCTTTGTTACCAAGATATCTAGTCATGAAACCTTTGTTTGCGTAGAATCACACGCGGCTCATGCCATTTCTACTACCTCCGCCAGAATTTAGACCTGGAGAATTGGAAGCCATGGGCCTTACAGGAACTTGCGAGTTGCAAATTTGTCGCTCGGCCGGGCCTTGGTCGATGGGGACACCAAGTAAGATTGAACATTCCATCCAAAACGCATACATAGCAGGTAGGCCCTCCTGATATATCCGTAAGCACGAGTCCTGATTCGAAGTAGCGATTGACGAGTCCGAACATTTTGTGTACATCGAGAACCAGTACTTTATCACCTCGTAAGCATGGTCAATTTGAACTCGAGAGCTGGACTTATTTCCGACTCGACGATAGGACTACCATCGGCGACGTAGAAATCGAGAATGCAATTGGAGACGCTCTTGTCAGGCGGATTGTTCGCGCAAAGCGGGAGGGAACTCAGTGGAAGTGTTGCGTCGTCATACCACTATTCCCTGGGTTCCCATTTCCGATAGACGACAGCGATGCCAGTATCGTGCGTTGGCCCAGTTCCCAGTATAAGCCCGAATTGAAGGTGTGATGTTTTTTACAGGTGCGAATTATCCTCGACTGTCAAAATCGTTCACTGTTCCGAGGGGAAACCTCGATTTATGGGCGATTACGGGCGGAAGGAATCGAAGTAGGTTCAATTTCACGGACTCTGCTTTCATCTTAACTTTCGTCAGCCCGAGGATTATTTTCGCGTGTTCTCTCTGCGAAATTGGGGGAAAATGCGCGATGGGGCCTTGACCACTGAGATGGTAAATTTACTCTTTGTTGGATGCGTCTCAGCGGGCTCACGACAGCCCTAGGTCTATATTCACGCCAAGGTCTGCATCGTCGACGATAGGCTCGCAATTATCGGCAGTGCAAATATCAACGAGCGATCACAGCGAGGCGATCGAGATTCGGAACTGGCCGCTGTCATCCGAGATACTGACATGATCGATGGGTAGGTTGCGATTTGACCTTACTCCGTGCTGAGCGCTCAGCTAATTCTACTCGGTGCAGAACGATGGCAGGAAGTCCGTTCAAAGTGGGGCGATTTGCGCACACCCTCCGGGTCCGGTTGATGCGAGAACACGTTGGAATCGATGTCGACGCCTTGACAGGCGGAGATCAGATCGATGATGTACACCCAGAGTCACACCGCGAGCCACTGCCTCAAGAAAAGTGGGACCCGAATGCAGAGCAAGAACTGCCCGGTCGTCCAATTGTGGAAGTGACGCATGAGCAGCCAATTCGCCATGCATTGCACACTGCCACTCATGCAATCAAAAAAGGTGCATATATTCCCTGTTCTCGCGGCTGCCTTGCTGACCTGGCTACCAAGGCGCTCATGGTGCCGAGCAGGCTGTTGCTGAAACGCTGTCGAAAGCACTCCATCCATCCATAACACATGGCGAAGCGAACCCCACAGTTTCGGGGCCTCTCCAGAACGGCCATGCACTGTGTCCTTCCGTTGGAGTTCCTACGGTGGAGGCTAAGATCCCCCAACGTCCGCCGCTTCTGGAAAATGAAGGGTGGCCCAGCACCGATCCATCGAGTGTGCGTGTCAGCCAAGAATCTGACCGTAATACAGATGCGCCGTTAGCAGATGAAGGGGACAATTCCGCTCACGAGTCGCAGTCCACCCTGCACCACAGCAACTCGAGTGGAAAGAAGAGCATATTTGATAAATCATCTCAGCGAACGAAACAGAGACATCATCTTCAGGAGGGCAAGGGCAAGCAGCCGGTCTCGATGGCAGTGCCGCACGTCCACCCAGATGATTTCGAAGATCCGGTCTCGGATCAGTTTTGGGGGGACGTTTGGGTTGCGTGCGCCAAGCATAACGTGAGTGCTCGGTTGATTTTCTTCGCGTTTTTTCGTCTCACCAGTTTCTCGCAGACGGAGATATATCGCAAGGTGTTCCATGTAGTCCCAGACGACACGGTGACCACGTGGAAACAATACAAGCACTTTGTTGCTCACCATGAGTGCTTTACCAATGGGGTGAGCAAATCAAACCTCTACTGGTTATGATTCATTGTGATTTTTACGTCGCACTGTTTGTCAGGCTTTGTCCTATTCGACCCCATCGTCAACTAGTGATTTGGAGAGAGGATCCGGTCTTCTGGGTGAAAGCGTCGAGGAGCTGAATTACCGAGACCGAAAAAGGAGCGAATCTTCGCTTCACACGACTGTGAACATGCAGGAAAAGGATTTTGGAAAGGGGAACGTCCGAGGAGCTCAGTCGTTGGACAAGGCAGAATGGGCGGAAATGGAGAACTTGTTGAAGCATGTTCGTGGTCATCTGGGTGAGTCGGCATATTCTGGAGTTATTGCTATCAAAGACACCAACACCTCCTCGACTAGTTTTACATCCGACGCACTTTTTGGAGGGCGAAGATGACGGCCATAACTTCTTGTTCAACACTGACAAGTGAGTAGCTTTTCTATGGACCCATGAGGGACATAAGCTGACTGTGCATGTGGGGCAGACTTTTGCCACTCCCGATTTATGACTAGTTTAGTACAGTCTCGCTCCTGGTCAAGGTTAACATATGCATACTCGAGCTCTTTATTGTTCACTTTGCAAGTTCATAATTATCTTACAGTATTCGTTTACAGTATTCGTTTCCCGTTCACTCTTCGACATGAATATCGAATATCAATAAATCTGGATTTTTTGGAACGTTGGAACGCCTCTGTCAGCCGGTTACGCTGGCAGGTAGAGCATGCAACGTACCCTGGATATAGGGTTTCGTGGATGCCTGATACACGGGGTCTGCCTTGATGGTAGATATGTAATCCTTCAACGCGACCTCGTCCTTGAGCACGATAATGATTCCTGCAGCGTCCAGAGTCAGTTAATTGATGAATTAAGAATAATTTTCCCACAGTTAGGCAGAACCGACCTTCGTCAAAGTCTTGATCCAGAGGATGCTTGATCTTCTTGCCAGCCTTCACATCGAAGATGGAGGGCACCAGCGACGAGAGGCTGCCGAGCGCCGCCCTGACTTTTGCTACGTCGGCGGGTGCGATGCCGGGTTTGTACTTGATCAGTTCTATCAGACGATGACGGTCGTGTCAGGGGCGAGAGTCTGAGGATGCTTGTAAGGAAGTTCCGTGGTGACTTACTGACGTGTTGGATAGGCATGGTTGGTGGTAGTGGTCGTCGAAGCTGAGGGACAACAAAACAAGGGGAATGCCTTTTAATCAGTAACTCAAGAAAGGCGATGGAATCGGACGCATCCTAAAGGTAGTTAGTCTCAGTGTGTGGCGAAAAATGTCCGACTGGCTGGTCACTCGACTATCTGTCAGAAGGCTTATCACGCCCTCACTTTTTGAGAGGCGTATCTCACAGACCCATTTCGTCCTCCATCTATAATAGATCTGTGAGACCCTGGCTTATAAGCACTGATCACATGTACTAACGGTGCTACCTCATCATAGGTCACTAATGCGGCTTCCCACACATCGCGACCACTCTTGTTGCTGCCGGCACACCCGCTCGTGGTCACTGCTCGCGCCAACTTCTTCCTCTGTATGGTAACATTGGTAAGTGAGTGGTAGTTCCCTCAAACGCCCTGGAAGGGCGGCAGCTTGCTTGTTTATACGCGTACCGTCCCGAGGCTCCAGGGACGACCGACGGACGCAGTGAACTCGGAGTTCGCACACTGACTCCCCTCTGGGATTCTGGGGTGCGCTTCGCGCAGCCCAGACTAACCGTTGCCATCTGGTAAGTGGAGATCCTTTTGAAGCATGTTCGTGGCCATCTAGAAGAGCCGGTCGATTCTGGTGTTGTCGCCATCAATGACACGGACGTCTCCCCAACTAGTTTTACATCCGACGCACTTTGTGGAAGGCGAAGATGACGGCCATAACTTTTTGTTCGACACTGACAAGTGAGTGGGTTTTCTACTAATGACCGCTCCGAGTCCCGATTTATGACTGCTTTCAAATCAGTTTCACACTTGCCAGTCAAGGTTAATATGTGCATGCTCGAGCGCTTTACTGTTCACTATACATGTAAGTCCACAATTATCTTACAGTGCCTTGTTTCCCGTTCACTCTTCGACCTGAATGTCGAATATCAACTTATCTGGATGTTTTGGAACGTTGGAACGCCTGTCAGCCGGTCACTCTGGCAGGTAGAGCATGCGACGTACCTTGAATAAAAGGTTCCGTGGATGCCTGATACTCGCGGTGTGTCTTGTTGCTCAATGTGTAATCCTTCAACGCCGCCTCGTCCTTGAACACGAGAATAACGGCTACAGCATACAAGCCAGAAGTTAGTTAATGAATCAAATCATTTTTTCCACGGCTTAGCCGCTCCAGTCGACTCGCAACCGCTACAATAGGACTGACCATCGTCATAGTCTTGATCCAGGGGATGCTTGATCTTCTTGCCAGCCTTCAATTCGACGATGGAGGGCACCAACGACGGGAGGCCGCGCAGTGTCGCCCTGACTTTTTCGACGTCGGCGGCCGCGATGTCGGCTTTGTACTTGAGCAGGACTATCAGACGATGACGGTCATGTCAGAGGGGCGACGCTGGCAAAGAATTTCTGTGGTGACTTACTGATGTGGTGGATAGCCATGTTTCAGTGGTGGAATGTAGTTGTTGAAGCTGAAGGACAACGAACAAGTGGAAGGCCTTTTAATCCCTCAGGAAAGGCGATGCGATCTTGAAGGCTTATCAAGCGCGAGGGTCAACTCGGTCGAGAACAGTGACCGGCGATGCACATCTGATGTATAGTCAAGACAACAATGAAGGACAGTGCACATAGTGTACAGCAAGAATACACCATAAATTGGCGAGCGTAATCTAACTTACATATGTAGTAGGGCAGTGCATTGAATGTCCGGCATCGTCGAGCTTTTTTTTTTCAAGAAACTTGAACTTGGAAGACGATATCACGGTGTCGTCCTCGTCAACAGGTTCGAGCCGTACCTTTGCGAGTTTCGCTAGCATCTATTTGGCGCGGAGATTGTGGAGGGAAGTGAAGATTGTGAAGATCAACTCGGCCCGATCCGATGCCATCGCATGAACGCACTGGCAGTGATGATAGCATCACCAATCGGCACCTGGAATAGCCAGACAAGTAACCTAACCGACCATATTTAATCCGCAGTGCCTATGTACAAATGTTACAACGGCGCCGCCCGTGTGTACTGGTTTTCGCAGACGCGGATAACTTTGATCGCGAGGTATTTCATGCGGTCCCTGGCCGCACGACAAGACAAACTCGAACTAATAGTATGTGGAAGCGATACAGCCTCTCATCATGGTGATTTTTTATCACCTCGCACTATATGTCAGGCTTTGTCGTCTTCTGCTGGCACATCGTCGGAGAAAGGATTCGGGCCTCGGGATGAAAGTCTAGTCTGCTGACCAGACTAGTAATGAAAGTCAGTGCGTGAACAAAGGTGGGTGGATGTTCGCTTCCGAGTCCGGCGACCGTGCCAAATCACAGAACGTACAGGAATGTGGGACGAGCGCCCATGGAGCTCAGCCATTCGATGAGGCACAGAGAACTTCAAGTTGCATGTGGTCATCTAGGTGAGGTTCAAAGCCGATTTGAATTTCGTGTTGCTGTTATCCAAGACACCGAACCACCCCTACTACTAGTTTTACTCTTGAGCCATCGACGCATCAAATCAGGGATGACCCGGCGATACATATCTGATGTATAATGTCAAGACAACAGTGCTAATAGACAGCAAGAACACACTATTAATCGCGGAGTATAAACTAAGGTAGTAGGGCAGTGCAATAGTCCATCATCAAAACACGATTTGAAGAGAGGGGGATATCACGTGTCCTTGTCAACAGTTGCAAGCCTTTCCCCAAGTTTAGATAGCATCTCCTCGGCACGGGGATTGCGAGGGAAGGATCTCCCGTCCCCTTTGCTGTAAAGCGCTAATCAGCACCGACGGAATTGCCAGGCGGCGGCTATGACACCGAGGATGGTATCCAATGCCTACTAACCTAGCGCCACCATACGCGAGGCGGTACACCCAACCGCGTGGTTTGCTCCAACCAAATACTTGTGCCCAGTTCCTCCGCCACCCAACATCATACAACTTTAGTGAACGATGTGCGTTTCGTACGATATTTCTCTGGTTGAATGACAGCTCGTGTTCCATAGGAGGATCCGAGAGGCGGAGTGACACAGGGAGCGGTGCTAAATATCGAAGGAGCAGGAACGGTGAGAGACTTTCTAGAGTTGTTTGATTCGTACTGTACACAATTAATACATCATGCGAGCCTGCTAGGATGAAAAGACACTTACGAAATGAGGTAGATGTGATATATTGTGAAAGAACCGACAACAAGTGCAAAGACAAGACCAGCCGCAACCAAGAGAAGCTCATGAATAGGCGTGGCATCATCCTCGTCGACAAGTCAGCATTTTTCAGAGTGGTAAGCCTACAGGTGTACGTGCTCACCGGCACCGAGGTCGAGTTGTGGAGTGACCACCAGAAGGTATGGGCGGAGATGATACCAATATAAGCTGAGAGCAAGGTAATGCAGGATATGAAGTGAAAGAATGCGGGGTACGTCCTATGACCCTGGGAGAAGATTGAGAGGAACAACTCGGTTCGATGTCACCTGAACGCACCACACACTTGCTTCCAAGCCACGGACAGTGATGGTCTGACCAATCAGCACCTGCGACAGCCGAACAAGAACATCCGTTAACCTACCCATCTTTAATACGCAGCGCCCACAAAGGTTGCAATGGTGTGTGCGCTCTGGCTTCGGTCCCCAGCACCTACGACACCATTTGAGGGGAGTCAACTCGTCATCGAAGTCTGAAGTAGCCATGAGAGCCTCCTGCAATCCTAGATCACCCCTGCCAGTACCCTCGCTGTCCTCATCCGAAACTCCTTTGGGAAGCGAAATTGGCCCGGGGTCACGAGCCACACAAACAATGAGCGAGCAAAATGCAAGGAATGTAAGGGTGTATGAGACAAACAAGTGAACGAGAAAAATCGAGGGCGAATGCAATATGCGGAGGTAATGATTGACGAGAATATACAGCCAAGACGGGTGCGGAGCGATCATCAAAGCAATTAATGCTGTCCAGGCGAGTTGCGTTGAGAATCGTTATTTGAAGATCCGAGCCTGCAACTTACTACAGAGAGGGAGGTAGTGGAACCATCTTTTCGGTGTATCGTCTGGATCGTCTTCCAGGCTTGGAGTGTCTCGTCGCGTTGATGGGGAGAAATCAAAAGAGAGTAATGGCATCTTCGAAGCCTACGCCGAGGGCACTCTGAAGCCTGAAGATAATGGCGGGGATGACTGACAGCAGGGGTGAGAAATGTCTCGCTGTCCGTGCGACTATTCACCAAACTTACACTCAAAGAAGCTCGTCGATGAGGTTCGTTTAAATTTGTCGGTGGGCGTCCGAGAAAAAATTATGCCTACTAATAGGCTGGCAATTTTGTCTTGGACGCCAATCGTCCCTCTCCCTTGAGTCGATTTTACGTGTAGCGTTCTGAAACATTCCCATACTTCGACGCTATCTAGCGGTCATGGGGCTACCGGGACCGTCTTCCCCATTCGATCTTCCGATACTAGGCCAGTGGACTTCTCGGCCTTATCGATAAATCGCTACGTGAATTTCCGACAGCCATCACTCACACATATCATGCTTTCAGCCACTCTTAAAATCTACCTCATAGCGTGGTATACCTCTCTAGCTGGTATGCTATGGGGACTCGACACTGGTGAGTTCCAGGTGTCATTATGTGAGCCTTTTCTGACGATCTTCCTTCAAAGGTTCCATCGGTCCTCTCACACAAATGACGCAGTTCAGCAACTCCATAGGGTACATTTCATCTGGCCAACTAGGGATCTATGTCGCTTGCATCCTACTTTCAGCCTCCATATCCTCCTTGTGCAGTGGCCATGTCGCTGATGTCATATCCCGCAAATATGGTATTCTCACTGGTGGACTCATAGTCACCGTCGGCACCATCATATCTGCCTCCGCAAACAACTTTCCCGCGCTGATCTGTGCTCGTCTGATAACAGGCATTGGGCAAGGCCAATCCATCTCAGTCGTGACAATCTACCTATGCGAGATTGCTCCCCATGGCATCCGTGGTACTGTGGCCAACATGCTTCAACTTCTCATCACAATAGGTATCGCTACGGGGTACTTCATAGCTTACGGATCTTCCAGATTGGATAATAGTCTGGCTTGGCGCATTCCATTTATCGTCGAAGCCTGTATAGCTGCAACGCTGTCGATCGGGATGGCTTTCCTGCCGTTCTCCCCTCGGTGGTTGGTGCAACGCGGCCGCTTTCAAGAGGCTCGCCAAGTCTTGTTAGGGCTTCGGCGGACTGAAAACGTTGAAGAGGAGCTCCAAAGTATCAAAGGGTCATTGGAAGAGGAGGGCACGCAACGAGCCACATTCTCGGAAGTCTTCTCGAAACGCTATATCAGAAGGAGTCTGCTCGGAATATTCCTGATGGGATTCCAAATGCTCTGTGGCGTACGTGCTTGTCTGGCCAATTCATTTTATCTCCGTCTTCACCAGTATGTCTTTTTTTGCGTGGCGCAGATCGATGTCGTGCTATATTATGCTCCCATTCTCTTCACCCAAGCCGGCTTCTCGTCGAAACGTGCCTCATTCCTTGCATCTGGAATTTCGGGAGTTATAAACCTAGTGTTCACTATCCCGTCTCAGATTTGGGTGGACAAGTGGGGCCGGAGGTTCCCTTTGATAGGAGGTGGAATCGCTATTGCCAGTTGTTTTTTGGCAATCGGCAGCATATATGCAGCTCACGGTGGTAAGGCGAACGGAGAGGTTTACCTTGACGGAAAAGCCTCCCAGTGGTCCGTCATCGTCTTAATCTACATGTTTGTCGCCAACTTTGCGTGGTCCTGGGCTATAGTAAGTTTACCAGCATTGTTCTTTGGCAGTGCGTGTGACTCGATTTCCCCTTAATCTAGGTTATCAAAATATATGGGTGTGAGATAGTACCTACACGCCTACGAGCGAAGGCATGCGCGTTCCAGCAAGTAGGTTGCCATTTCTCTTCACCGACATGAGGTTACTTACGCGCGATAAGCTTGCTAATTGGGTCGTTAACTTCATGATGGCGTTGACCGGTCCTCTCTTCCTCCGCGCGTCCCCAAGCGGGCCATACTTCTTATTCTCTGCATCGTCCTATTTCGTCACGGTGGTGTGTTACTTTTTCATGCTTGAAACAAAGGGCAAGAGTCTGGAGGAGATCCAAGTTCTTTTCGAGATGAAGACCAGTGCCGTGCAGCGGGTATAGGCTGCGTGATGGGGAATTCATACCACTATCTGATATTTCCTTTTATCGACTCGAACATCACATTCCCGTGCGGTGGAAATTTTGGTATGGCATTTCAAGTCCCTAGTAGATAATCCAATAACAAGCATCACAACAAGGTTTTCACCACGGCACCACCGATTACCTGACACGTTCAAAAAGCGACTTTCATTATTAACTATAGCCTAAGACGTTTCTAGGCTCGTGTTTCGACAAATATGTAATACTAGTGACTAGCGCAACGCCCTCCTCTGGCGGACGGACAACGTGTTCGATGATCTAATCTCATCTAATTGAAGCTCGGCAAAATAGATCCAGCAAATGGCAATACAATCGCATACTCCAGGCACTGGCAGGACGCACGATTCATCTAGGGTGGATTCAATTGCATTGAGGTATGTGCCGAACTCACCCCAAAAATTTCCAACTCGAGGAGTACGGTGATAACTCGACGACTTGCAGGCGGCACGAGGATGCCAAGTATAAAATGTAGACGGCCAACGCCTTTTCCTGCCAGTCAACCCCCGCCTGCCTCAGAACCCAGACTCGTATTCAGCGATCGTCTAACCAACACGTCCTTCTTCGTTTGCTCGGCACCGTCTGGTGTGTATCCTCTTATCTGTTCACGACGCGCGCCATGACTCAGACCCCGCTAATAACAAGCTTATTCCATTCCAGCTCCATAACCGCTCGAATATTTCTTTTCCTTCGTCGTGATGTCCCAGCCTATCATCGCATCCACCGGCGCCAGCAGCACCAGCACCAGTTGTGCCTCGTCTTCCGACTCTCGGAGGTCAACTGGCAGGGTTAGGCAAGTCGGCTTTGAGACCGCCGTCACGGCAGTCATCTTTGCGCAAAAACTCAAGGTCGCCGTCGCGCGATCGCACGCGCGGCAACCGGCGATCGGCTCACCGGTCGTTGCTGTGGGCGGCTCAGCCCTGGGACGCTCGCGTGCTAAATCCGTGTCCGTCAGGGGCGCAACGGGAGACAGTGATAGCAGCATATCCGCATCCGCATGTCGTACGGTGGCTACAGAGGGCCGCCTCGGACTTTCTGCTGTGCAATGCTGAGGCGTAGGGAGGCGTCGAGCCTAGAGTGTGACGAAATAAAATGGGCACTGCTGAGCGGGGTCACAATGTATTTCTCGACCGTGTGTGCGCGTGTATGATTCTAGTTTTGCAAAACACTTTTGTACCTTTACCTGACCTATTGAAGGATGCCATATTTTTGTGATACGTTGTTAGCATGCCGGGGTTACTCACGGAAAGTGAACCAGGCAGCATGAAGAGGAGTATACTAGGTAATTAGCACCCTTCCAATTATCAGCGACATCGTGACGTGAACACACCTTATAGTCGGTTCCCTACCATCGTCACCAAGCATTGAATATTGCACGACGAGCACGGAACGTGCTCGATTCACAAACGACCATCTAATTTAATATATCAGCCGCGATGATCGCACCGCTTAGCGTGGATTCCTTAGGGGCGCGGCATGTGCGTCAGCTGGTCAATGGTCCGAGGCTCCGTCTAGTACTATATGCGACGACTTTCAACGGATATCAGGGATCAACACTCTGCCGCTCAGTTATCGACCTCCCATCGATGCATTCGCGCACGGCCAACTATACACTGCCTTATCAACTTATCACACGTCCGGCAAAAGACATCAGTCCTTTTTTCTGAAATAAACGAGGAACAATCTATCGCCAACTTAGTATACAAAAGTCTTTTATCCCCATATCTTTCCTTCTCGCTTTCCCTACGACGTCAGAAGGGCTCACCATGATAAGTTTTCGTACTAGGGCCGACGCGCATCGCCAATATCACGCGTTTGCCATTGGCCGAAAGTCACCTGACTGCGAATCCTCCTTTAGAACCAAATAAACGGTTTGCCGGTCATGAGTGTTGATAAAAATAGGGTCAGTGCAGCTAATCTCGTTGAACTCACGGCATCTTACAGACTATTTCTTGTTTGAGTCGGAATGCTCTGTTTTGTCACTTCGCCCTCCACCCTCTCTTTTGTTCCCTAAGCTGTCTACACACGTTGACTGGTCCACTAGTCCAGTTGCAAAGACCTCCGCTGAACCTCTCGCCCTTACCCTCGTTCCCTCGTTCTCTCATGATTTCCTTCAGACTTCATTCCTGGCTGAGTCAGGTGTACTTCTGCTTCATTCTTTTTGCCAGCTTCGCTCTCGCCGTCCTGCAAAATGTGACTGTCGACGATGCTGTTTTAACTGGTCCTGTAGTTCCAAATTACTTGCCCAATGCTTCGGTTTGGCATATTGGGAATAACTGTACGGCATGTTCCGCTCGCCCAGATCACGTACTGGCTTATAACGGAACTTGGCACGACATGGTCTACTATCCAAGTGACGGTTATCTGCCAGCAATTGAGATCACATTCACAGGTGTGCCATTTCCTGCTCTAGTTGCTCCGGTGCTCACTTGGTACGTCAGGAAACGGGTTGTACATATTCTTCATCATCGCAAACCTCACTCTCCCGGGTCTCCCCAAGTTGACGGATGTCTTTTTCGAACTGGACAACGTCAATGTCAGCTCGTACATACACTTGAACCCAGATAGCAACACCTCCGACTATCTGTATAATGTACCGGTTTATGCCAACGGTAGTTTAGAATCCGGGCCTCATACTATGATGGTTCAGCCCGTCCTTGCGGGGAGCAACGTGGTGATGTTGTTTGATTATTTAATTTATAGGTTTGTTTCTACTGTTGGCTTGGTTGAATCAGATTGATGGGTATTTCATACAGTACGGATACGTCAATCGGCAACTCAACCACATCACCCTCCAGCACCTCTCCATCAGAATCTTCACCGTCTAGTCGAGGAGCATCTTCTGGGCCACATATAAGTGCTATTATAGGTGGTACGGTGGGAGGGGGTGTTTTTCTCCTATTGGGTGCCACTCTGTCATGTTATTGGATATACAAGAGACGTCAAGGTGGTCGGCCATCTACGGATGAAGGAATTCCCTTGAGGCCAAAGGCACTTACAAATACAATTGTGAGCAATGTCAACCTGCCATTCAGTTGACTTGGTTCGACTGATTCAACGTGATGTATCAGTCCGCATCACCAGTAAATCCCTTCATCAATTCACCTGCTCAGGCTCGTTCCCCTTCCCCTGATTATGCCGATACGATGAAAGGAATCACTGAACGAAGTAAGCAAGTACTTCGTTCCCGCCAATCTCAGGGAGCGCTCTCTTGAGCGTTCCCCGGAAAACCTTAGCATCGTGGAGTCGGGCGGAGGTCCGCGACGACCGGTCCTGCCAGTGGTCTTCACTAATACATGGTCTAGCACGTACTCTCCTTCGTGCATATGCATATGAACTCGGTCTCGTGTGCCATGTGTTCGTATATTTCGTCCCTGCGCCGTCGAATCGACCTGGGAGAGGTTCTTGGTGCTTGTAATGCAGATATCCACCTCCATTGTGCGTTTGGGGCATTTGCCTAGATGACTTGGTCACACATCGAAATACCTGGACAGGTCACGGGTACAGCCTGAGGTTCTCGAGTCCCATGTGGTGAGTCCCATGTGGTGGAACTCAGGAAAAAGCGATAGAAATAGGTGGTAAGCGCACGTTATCGCAACTCACCAAAAATACCGGTCTGCGTCGAGCACAACTGGCTGCCCGGCAGCCCAGGAACAAGACGACGACGAGTAGCACACAAGGCTGAAATTGAAGGTACTCGGCTTTTCCTTCCATGTCTATGTCTATAACGCAAAAGTTACGCATGCACAGTGATACACTGATCTTGTCGAATCTCAGGAAGCCTTTTCCTTCTCTGTTTCCCTGTGTGCAGACACATGGATATGCGCCAAACCGGGTAAACTCTGTAACCTCTGGACGCAGGATCAGCACGGGTGGGCGCCGAAAAGGTTCGAGAGACGTATCGCATATGAAACGTATCGGAGGGTTGACGAACCACGCGGTCTCCCATTGACTTTCTTTCTGTCTCCGCTTTACGAATTCGTGCACATCTTTCCCTGCGTTCCTCACCATCATCTCTTCTTCCTCACTTCCGCGCGGCGACCGAATGAGCTTGTCCACAGTGTTTCCTCAATCGACTAGTGCCGGGAGACAAGACTCGAGTGAAGGAAGGCTGTCAACAGTGTCCGTCGAGCCCGTGAGACCGCAGAGACCATCTTTCTGAATGTGAGCGTCGATGGCTGGCGGAATTAGCAGGGCAGGATGGAAGACGGGCACTCCAGCAATGCACCTTCAGTGACTCGGAATGCAGACATTCACGGTGTCTTCCGCACCTGAATATCGCCAGTCATTCAGTTATGATATGTACAGACCAGGTCCGAGTTGAATGGTATCTCGGCCTTGAAATGTTCGGGATGCAGTTGTGGCTGTCCATTCTCTGTAGCGTTGACGGATGGATCGTCGAGTACCGACGTAAGCAGCGAACCTAGGGTGTCCAGTTTTCTCCACTGGAGGCGGTGATTTATGAAGATACATAATTGGCTGTCGTATGAAGCAACATATCCGCATCCGCATGTCGTACGGTACTACGGTGGCTACGGAGGGCCGCCTCGGACTCGGACTTTCTGTCGTACGAAGCTGATGGAGGGGGGCATCGAGCTTTGCTGGGCGGGGTCTGTAACATTTCTGGACGTTGTGTATCGACGATAGCATGTTCGGCGCCTGCTTTCCGCATTCGGTGATGCATCTGGTCTCGCAAAACACTTTTGTACCTTGGCCTGATTTATCGAAGGGAGCTATGAGCATCGCACGACGAGCACTTAGTAAACGTGCTCAGGTCACGAACAAGCATTCAAAGTT
>JBBPNG010000659.1:0-18035 GCA_038091095.1 Leccinum incarnatum
CTCAAGCCGGGCCTGCGACGGATCACGACGTTGATTCAGCCGAATGGTCGCCGCAGGCCCTCCACTCAGCTCCAACGCCCATAAACTTCCCAAGCAACGAGTCACTGGTAGCTGATGTATCCGCGCAGCCTCCCCCCGAACCTATATCCCCCATCATCGGAACATTTACAAGGAAATTTCAAGACATGATTTCCACAATTCCTTCCTTTGCGTCTAGCATTGGATCTGGATCTCCTCGGGCTACTCCGCCTACTCCTCCACGAACACTACAAGGTGATGCGGATGACACCCCTCCCACATCCAACACCGACTCAGGATCTTCTCCAACCGCTCCACCTACTTCTCTACAGATAAGAGTCGGTGATACGCCTTCTTCCCCTGGGCCTCTCTCTTTCTTGACGCTGCCGAGTCTTGAAAATGGTCAAACGTTTTGGCCAGCTTTGGATCGTTTGCGATCGCCGTTTAGCAAGAAAACCGAGCTTGTAGACTCGCCGGAGCCTTCAAAAAATGAGGTCTTGGATTGCTTGGACGATAACAACTCCGTCATGATGTACGGCCCATTGGAGCCCGACGATACGTCAGAAGTCGAGATTGCATGTTCGGAAATCGTATCATTGAATGGAGATGGCGAGGAGATACGCACCCCCCAGCCATGCTTTAGTCCATTACCTTCGGAATCTGGCGATGAAGCACTGATGGGTAGTGGTTTGCGCAGCCCCCCACCTCGTAACATTCCGCTGCCTCTGGACTCCATCAATCAGATTTTAATGTCACACTCCCCACGGCCACGTTTCGCTCCGCTGCCTAATATGGACTCCATTGATCAAGTGCTGATGGGTGGTAGTGGCGAATCGTCTAGCATTCAGGGGAAGGAGAGTGAGGCGGACTCCATACATGCGCCTCCCACCACCGACCCCGCGGCCGACCAACCACCCGCGAAAAAGTATCGTGTCTGGTTGCCCTCACTCACAAAGCTTTCCGTCCAGACAATGTGGTGGGGGTTTCGAATGTGAGTGCCTTTATGTGACCATGATGCTGTTGGCGTGACCTCTGTTCTAGATATCTTCCTCCTCCCGTTCTAGATATTCTCAACAACAAACAGCTTGAGGCGGCAAAGCGCGCTGCAATAATCACGACTGCCCTTCAGTGGCTAATGGAGCATCTACCAATCTCGCTTCTCCCACCTCAGATGCACCCAGGGGTAACTATCCTTCGCTACTTGGTCCCTTACGTGGGTTACATCGGAGGATTTATTGCATGGAGTTGGTCTGCCATCCGGAGCTTTGATAAAGGTCTGGTCGTTTGCTTGGCGTGCGTTGAGTTTAGCTGAACAATCACAGGTTATGGCGTTGTTCTGACTGCTACGTGGTTGCTCCCGTTCCTATTGTTACCTGGCACCTGGGAAGCCGAGGACGCCCCGGGCCAGAACGCGGGAACGCAACAAACACACTCTGCCTCTTCGTGACCTTGCTCGTGTACATTGACATTGAGTGTTGTTATCTAAGCTGACTGTATCGACTGTACTGTATGCCAATAGGGAGGACCATGACTTACATAACATAGTATCTGGTTAATGACGTCACAGTACGAGTAAGTATATATGCAACGCAGTCGAGTCCATCCACCCCTCTCTCTCTATCTTCCAACATGGTGTCCACCTCAGCTGAAGAACGTGCTCGCCTCGATCCCTACTCTCGCATCGCAGAGAGCAAGGATGTCCCACTCCTCCAGAGGATCACAGGTTCAAGTCCCTTACTCTCCTGTCCGAGCCCCATCATTCATCGCTCGGTCCCTTAGATCTACGAACAGTCGTCAAAGCTGCCCAAACTGGGATGCTGGTCACTCGTGATTCCAACGGTAATCTCCATTCCCGTGCAATGACCCCTGTGAACGGTGCGTTTGAAGTACCCCTTGCTTCTCTCTGCCCCCAGTTCACATGTTCTCCGGTCAGCGTCCGACGATACTCAATTGAATCTCATTTTCCTCGCAAACAACGTTTCTTCCAAGTTTGAAGAGATCGAGAACGACTCTCACATCAACGTCTCCTTCTTCGATCCTTCGTCTACCGACTGGGCGTCTTACTCTGGAAGAGCTCGAGTGACTCAAGACCAGGAACTCATCCGCAAGCATTGGTCCAGTTCGTAAGTTTTCCGAGTCGACCGACCCACGTCTCTCTTTTAATTTGTCGTTTTGCTGGCAGCGTCACCGGTTACATTGGCAACCTTGGGGACGGCGTGCATAAAGGTGATAAAGGCGATCCCCGAGTGGCGGTCATTGAAGTCGTTCCCGACGAAATCAAGTATTGGATTTCTAAACAATCGCGCATCTCTCGTGCCGTTCAGGTTACGGTAGGAGCTGTGGTGGGAAAGGCCACAGCGCCTGGGGAGTTGCAAACCATACGCAAGGAAGAGGTCAGTGCAGTGTATGGCAGAATGTTCTTGCGATATTGACAATCCTTCCAGATTCAGGTGGCGCAGGCGGCTACAAAGGATTGACTAAGAGCGCGTATGTGATTAGTAGCGCAATTTTCTATTGGTACTGGCTGGGAAGGATGGTAAGAGGGTAAATAATAACGATGCAAAGATGGCAAATAGGTGTCATGTATGTCCGCTTCGTTGTAGTTTCGTTTTAGAGAGCCGATTGGACGATCTCGCATCCTCGTTCTGATGCATTGCTTCCGCGTAACTAGTGAACAGACGGGGATCAGTGCCTGCGGTGGCCTAGGAGACTTTACTGACAGCAGTTTATAGCGGACGAGGTCTTCTTCGATCTCCTCGTTACGTAGTCGAGCCATGACGAGTTGGTTCTACTCAGCCGATCGATGCAGTGAGATACGAAAGCCCGAACTCGAGCGTTGACAACTCACCAACACATCCACGTGTTCAGTATTCAGTTGGGCAAGACTGGCGTCGAGCTCTTTGCTAGAAAACATGCTGGACTCGATCAATCAGTTACAGAGACAAGGATGCTTACACTTTCGCAGCAAGCGTTCTGTTGGTATTCCGGAGTGTATCCATCTCAATGGCATGCGCCTCTCGTGCCCTCACGAAATCAGCGTACTCGTGTGCATACGCATCCAACATGAACGGTGTGATCCTCAAAGAAACAGCGTCTTGTACGAACGCGTCGACGTTATACTGGACCTGTGGGTCGCCCTCTTGGTCACGAGTTGTAGATTCGATCTACCACGAAATTGATCGGACTCTGTTTTCGATGGGAAGCAGAGACGTGCTTGTAATTACTTACCGTGTATGGTTCAAACACTCTCATCTTTAGGAATGTCAAGATATCGTCGAAACTGAGCGTGAGTAATACATCTTCGTTTTTTCGAAGTAACACGATGCTAAAAGCAAAGATCGCCTCGATACCACTGGCGAGGCAATTATCGTATATCCGAAACACGATCTCTAATGGGAATCTGGGGTCGCAATCTCAATTAGGCTACGAGATTTAGGATGTCTTCGAACCCTGACTGACCTGTAACTGAACAACGTGAGGAACCACTGCGAACAGAACATGCTTGATTTGATGCCCTGCCGCAGGAAGTGTATGTGTAACACAGGCAAAAGTTCCTCGATTAATCTATCAAACTGCATAAAATCAGAAGACGGCCGTTTCAAGCATGTCTCAAAGGTACCTGAAACTAAGGACGGTCAGCCAAGCACGGTGCAGAAGTTTATATGTAAAGCTTACGAGCCGTAATTGTAGCTTAGGCATTTCGGGTAAAAAATGACCCCGTAAATCATACGAATGCATGAGGCGAACCAAGAGGCAAAAAGCTTGCTCGTCTGGCATCTAAGCGCGATCATCATCGCCGAGATCATTGAAATGAGACATGCGAAGGACTCACGTTCAACAAGAGTACAGCAACAACAAAAGCTAATCCTTGACAATAACCGACTTGAGGATCATACCTAGACATCAGGTTGTAGGCATACATCGCGCCGGTCAAGGAACAGAAACTTGCAGAGAGTATGCTTTTAGTACATTGAATAAGTTTTCCTGTCCGATACTTTGACCGTCTGTGAAGAACTCGTGGTTGGGGAACGTTCTACCGGTCATGCTTCAGAAAGGAATATCTCCAACGTAAGCAGCTTAGAAATCTAACCTCCCGAGGTCTCTGGTAATCGCTTTTTCGTGCTTACTGGTCTCTCTTAAGAGAGTCAGGTAGGTATTTTCGAGTTCAGTGTCCTTGGAAGCTGCCCTGTCGCGAGCTATCGTTAATGAGTGGACAAGTAGAGAACGTTGAGTGTACATTAGCTGCCACAACATTCCACGCAACGTATTGGGTATCCCTTTCTCGATTTCTTTGGAGAGTTTTTCAGAGTTGGCGGCGGCATATGTCTGATAGTCTACGGAACACATCAGTGCTCAACTCGACAGTGACAGGTCGATGTAGTACGTACCAGAGACGACAACACCCCAGAAATCTTGGTGGAGTGACGTCACGGTCAGGGCGAACCTCAAGTAATTAAAGCACGCGCTTACCCCAGTCTATGGAGGCTTCATCGTCCTGAGCAGCCTCTGCGCGCCGTTCGTTGTGCAGGCGAAGGAACTCTTCATGTAGTTTTTGTTGGCCGTCACCAGAGGCACGAAACACGTCAAGGTCGCTCTCATCATGCGGTTGTTGGATCCCCAGTCGTGCGAGGATGTTAGCGCTGCCGGATATCTCGCCGGAAGTGACGCTCGATACCGATCTCCTGTGGGCGAATTGCCGGATGGACGCTAATGCTCGCGAGGGAGCGGAGGAGAAGACTGTCGTTCTTCGATGCAGTCTAGACGCTGCTTGGCTGGCGTCCGAAGAGACACTGGCGCGCTCGGAGAGTGGGACGGTCGAAAAGCGAGAGTCATCTTCGAGAGTGACATCGTTGTAGTCCGATTCCGGAACCGAGTCTGACGGAGACAAAGGTGTCAATGTACTAGTAGGACCTTCTGGAGAGAGGAGCGAGTCCAGCGAAGAGGTAACGTCGAGGGCGATGAGCGCAGGTTCTTTTTCTGTGCCCATTGATTTCTGCGAGAACAACGTCGCGAACTTCAAGTCGCGAACAATCTCAGCCGAGACTCGCACGTGCACAATCTGACCGCAGACCTTATCATGTCCCCTCCTCGATACTTGAAAGTCACTGGCAAGAACGTCCTTTTGCCATCTGGCGACCCACAGCCAGCTACCATCACCATCGATCGCACATCAGGCAAAGTCGTGTCTATCGATTTGCACTATCTCGGTTCGGACAATGCAGGGGATCTCCCCGATACCGAGCTGCTTGACGCCGGTGAGAAGCATGTGCTTCCCGGGCTTGTAGAGTAACTCGTCGTGCACAACCGTTTTGACCACACATTAATATCCGATCTAGTGCGCATGTACATCTGAACGAACCCGGTCGGACGGACTGGGAAGGCTTTTGGACTGGAACGAGGGCTGCAGCCTCGGGGGGCGTCACGACTCTCGTGGACATGCCGTTGAATTCGATACCACCCACGACAACAGTAGAAAACCTAGAAATCAAACGCAAGTCCGCACAAGGTCAGTGTTGGGCCGATGTCGCATTCTGGGGAGGCGTCATTCCAGGGAATCAGGCAAGGCATCTTCTGCTGGCCGCAGGTCCACATTCCTTATGCGTTCAAGTAGAAACACCTCAAGCCTCTTATTGCTTCCGGAGTCAAAGGTTTCAAATGCTTTCTGATCGAAAGCGGAGTAGAGGTGCCAGTGCCGTTTTGCATTACGCGATGCCCACTAACATGCATCTAGGAATTTCCTTCTGTCTCCGAACGTGATCTGCATGAACACATGAAGGACTTAGAGGTGAGGGAATCCAAGCAAACATTTCTGCATCGATCTGACCGAATAACACACAGCACGAGCCGACTGTCCTGCTGTTTCATGCAGAACTGGAGAGTCCTGCTCCTCCGCACACCTCAGCTAATCCAACGCTATATGAAACATATTTGGCTTCACGACCCGAGGATATGGAATTAAATGCTATTACGTTGATCACACAGCTTCAAGAGAAATACCCATCGCTCCGCTGTCACATCGTACACCTCTCTGCATCCTCAGCCATTGGTGCCATTCGAGCTGCCAGAGCAAAGGGTTTGAAATTGACTGTGGAAACCTGTTTTCACTATCTGAGCCTCTCTGCGAGCGACATTCCGAACGGACATCCCGAGTTCAAGTGCTGTCCTCCGATTCGGAACGAATCCAATCGTGACCAGCTATGGAAGGCTTTATTGGACGGGGACATAGACTGCGTGGTATCGGATCACAGTCCCTGCGTCCTAGAGCTCAAGAATGTTGAAGAAGGGGACATCATGGGAGCATGGGGTGGAATTAACAGCCTCGGTCTTGGCTTGAGTTTACTATGGACGGAAGGCAGGAAGCCCGAGAGAGGAGCGACACTCAGCCAAATGGTTAACTGGATGAGCAAGCGGACAGCGGAGCATGCAGGACTTGACCAAGTCAAAGGGTCATTAGCCGTGGGTCTTGACGGGGACTTCGTGGTCTGGGACGCCGAGGCGGAATTCAAGGTAGGACTGGTTTTCAGGTCGTCTGTCCGCCCTGGTCTGACACGACAATCACAGGTGTCGAAGGAGCAGTTCCATTTCAAGAATAAACTCTCAGCATATGAAGGACTCGTACTCAAAGGGGTCGTGCAGCAGACATTTTTACGTGGTCATATGGTATATGACAGGAGCCAGGGCGGTTTTAGTGGGCTGAATCCCACCGGAAAGCTTCTCTGATCGTTTGGCTAGAAGACAAATGTTGTCAGGCGTGGGTCGACGGACAGCCATGAGGCAGAGAAGGAACTCAGGGGTAATATTTTCTGAGTGTACTTTCTCTCAGGCACATCGGCTTTTATATATATCGCGGACAAGATACTTATCAGATATAAATAGGCCGAGCTCCGTGATGACGTCCTTTCCGTCGCTCCTCCTTTCCATTCCACACGTTGGTACGATAATATCCGACACAATGCTCGCCAGACGAACGCTCTCTTGCAAGCATCTCAGACTGAGCACTGTATCATACCCCGCGAGCAAGTCCCATCATGGAGTGTACGTTCCAAGTCAGCATCATCTGGACATCTCATAACTCTCATCTTGAAACGTCTTACAGTGCTCAGTACGTGCGGTTCAGACCAGATATGAGAAGTATGGCGACCTCGTCGGACAACTTAGTAGCGTTTGGTCAACGCCATGTCACTGCGGGCATTGGCCGATTGACCGAGGCTGTCATGAGCAAGGGAGAGGGTTCATATCTTAGTTTCGAGGATGGTCGACGTCTCCTTGACTTCAGCGCCGGGATTGGCGTAACCAACCTTGGTGAGTGCGCGATTTTGTTATGTTCCGAGAGGCCTGGCTATGTTCCGAGAGGTCTGGCCAACACTGTTGATCCATCTAGGTCATTGTCACCCCAAGGTCAGTAAGGCTGCCGCGGATCAATGCACGAATCTCGTTCATGGCCAAGTAATTTGTCCGTCCCACTTTCTTTCCCCACATTCTGATACCTTTTCAGTGTAGCATTGCCTTCCACTCTCCATACCTTCGCTTGATCGAGAAGCTCCTTCCGGTCATGCCCGACCCCTCGTTGGACTCGTTCTACTTTTGGAATTCGGGCTCGGAGGCCATGGAAGCGACGCTGAAGATGGCACGCGTTTTCACGGGTCGGCAAAACATTATCAGCATGCAGGGTATGTAATTCGTATGGCTTGACCTTTACCAGGTTTGCATGCAGCTCAAATTCCGCCACCATAGGTGCTTATCACGGTCGCACTTATGGTGCCATGGCCGTTACGAAAAGTAAAACTCTATACAGCGAAGGCTTCTTTCCCTTGATGGTGAGAATCTGTCGACCCGCACGCTATTCCCATTCTGAATCCTCCTCAGCCCGGCGTATTTAGCACCCCCTTCCCATACTGGCATCAACTTGGACTCCCGGCGGACACAAGTGAAGAAGAGCTCGTCAGACTCTCTCTCTACCAGCTGCAACTGGTCCTGAAGCAACAATCTGCACCGAAAGACACTGCTGCAATTTTGATAGAGCCTGTATTGGGTGAGGGAGGCTACGTCCCCGCCCCGACTGCCTTTTTGCAGGGTGTCCGGAGGGTTTGCGACGAGCACGGCATCTTGCTGGTAATTGATGAGGTCCAAAGTGGTTTTGGCAGGACAGGGAAATTATTTAATATTGAGTACAGCGGCGTCCGCCCGGACATGTTGGCAATGGCCAAGGTAAGGTTCTACGGAATCGCAGGCCGATGTCGTTGACTCCGAGTCTCGGGTGCAGGGACTAGCAAACGGCTTTCCGTTGAGTGCCGTAGTCAGCCGTAAGGAACTCACAGACAAGTTGAAACCCGGTTCAATGGTGACATTTCTTGTGGCTAATCTGTTGGACATTGATGATGGCTCATCCAGCATCACAGGGAGGCACATACGCAGGTAATGCAGTATCGTGCGCTGCTGCAGTGGCAGTGGTCGAAGCATTCGAAGAAGAGAAGATATTGGAGAACGTTGGCGCACGGTATATCTCTCCCTGCATGCCCGCAGTCGGTTCATGTTGACTGTCTTTCAGGTCGGAGGAATTGCTAGCATCATTGAATAGTCTGCGCAAGGACCCCGAAGTTGTCCCGAACATTGTGGATGTTCGTGGGTCTGGGTTGATGGTTGGGGTTGAGTTTGCGTCTCCGTCGTACGTGATAGGAGACCCTGCGTTAAACCCTTCGGCACCGAAGGGACTCGCGGCCCGCGTGGCGAGACGGTGCATGGACAAGGGCCTGCTGATACTGACTACGTCGGTGTACGAGGTGATCAGGTTCATACCGCCGCTGAATATTTCGCGAGAAGACCTTTTGAAGGGATGCAAAATCTTTGCTGCTGCCGTCAAGGAAGTGGTTCGGGAAGGTTGAGTTGTATCACTTCGGGATTAACCGAGCGTGTGCGTCATTGAGCACGCTGCAATCTCGTGGACGTCGAGTCGTCCTAGTCGACGGTCTCTAGTCTTCTAGTACTTATACGTTCATGTTCATGTTCATGTTCATGTACGTTATGATATTCCCACATTCACTCCTCCTCCTCGCCCTCTCCCTGTTACTCTCCGTGCCACCCCTGCACGCTCACATACCCGCTCATCCTTCCAACAACTCTTTCCAACTTGTGAATACATCCACATTTCACTTGCAATGGTACACGAATGGGTGGGCCCTAAGTGCTACCCTTGCCTGCCGATCCTTGACGTGATTTCGGTCCACAAGGTCTGACTGGAAGCAACTTGCACCTCTGTCCGTCCGTCCTGGCAGCATCAGCGGTGCCCCTGCCCAAGTGCGTCCTCAATGTCTTTTCATCTGCCCTTGCTCACGTCCCTCAAGGGCATTTTCGTTCACTTCACCGAGGACAACGCCGGTAATGACACCAGTGCGTGTCAGCAATGCCTCATATTGTCACTATTGAGTGTGGCTCGCTCCAGCGACCACGCCGTGGATTGCGTTCGTCTCCTGTGACGACAACTCCTCTCAAGAATCCGACATTTTTACCATGGCATGGAGCCATGGTGCGAAATCAGCTGTATGTCCTCCACATTTCCTGGCACATGGGCGTCTAACATCCTTTGTGCCAGATACTCTACTCTCTCTACTCGGAAACGTGTGTAATCAATCCAGGCTACCGTGGCCCTCTGGACGTCTTTACTATCCAGTCAAAGAACGCTTCTTCGTTCGTCTTCTCCCACCTTCTGTCTGACTTGCGTTCGATAAACTTTTGCATCCCGTTAGACACATCGAAGACGATTTGTTTGGGCCATTCAGCGAAGCCTGTTACGGATATTTCAACGCCACCGTGCTCAATGATGCTGCAGGACTCATCAACGACACCATCGCGGTCAACTATCCAACCGCTTCCGGGTTTCTCTTTGCCACTCTGCAAGGTGATAACACCAACGGAACGAGGACGGACTCGGTCAATGGTAGCAATTCTCAGAATACGGGGATTGCGATGTAAGGACTCCGCCATCCGGTTGGGTGTGGCTGACTCCCTACAGGATTGTCTTGTATGCCATCACTGGCTGCGTATCTGCTTTATTTTGTGCCGTGATTGTATCGGGGGTACGTCATACTGACGCTGTGACCATGCATGTTACTCACAGACCGAACAGGCCATCAGGGCCATCAGGTACCCAGAAAGATATGGACCTCGTGCTGCAAATCTCGCATCAGGAGGTGGACAAAGCCGTGCCAAAGGCCTTGGCAGAGCGATCCTGGATACATTTCCGGTCGTCAAATTTGGTTCTGGAAATGACCAGGAATCTCACCTTCCGCTCCCGAAAGATGTTGAATCAATGCAAATGAGCACTGAGTCTGACCCGCCTCTGCCCGTGCCTCACTTCGTACAGCTATCGCAACTCGACTCCATTGCAGAAAATGACGAACACGTTACACACCACGATGACTTTGGGGAGGAGGCGAATACCTCTACGGCCGGCCAAGGGACAAGGGAAGATCCCCAAGCATCCGAAGGAAGTGATCAGGCCGATATGCCTCCTCGAAGAAATCGCGCGGAGAACGAGGCATCCCGCGCACCTCCTGAAGGAGATGCAGGGATGCCAGAGTCCATTGGCCGGGAGACATGTCCAATTTGCATCGTGGACTTTGAAGAAGGAGATGACCTACGGGTGCTACCGTGCGAAGGAAAGCACCGATTTCACCAGTCCTGTGTGGACCCCTGGCTGCTCGAGCTTTCAGCATCCTGTCCAATATGTCGCCAAGGTAATGTGGAATTCGAATTACTCGTGAACAAGTGGCTGATGAGAGCTGCCCATCAGATTTTCGTGCGCTGCAGACTATCATATCTGGAGAGTCGGATGGCGAACCATCTTCGCCGACCCTTCATAGTGGAGGTAGTATATCGACAACGCAGAATAGGTTTTCTCGTTACTTGCGGTTCGCGCGGAGACGCCAGCGGGGATCTATCAGTAGGGATGAAATTTCGCCGCCGGCGTCGCCGACAGGATCATGAATGTAGCTTTCTGATTCAGCGTATGTGCTATCCTGGTAATCTATGTAGTTGTTGTAGTGGTGTAATCCATGGCCTACCTTCTGTGATTTCTCTTGGCTCTCGTAGCGTTAAGATGTGCAGACTTTGTCAATTTAGCAACTCGAAGTTAGATCGCATCCTCAATATTCAGCCTCCAAATCTCGCCAGCCTGCGTCTACGCATTTCCTCTATGCTAACCACCTCCCTGACAGGCTGAGCGGCTGTACCGCTCGGCCCTTCCGCGTCCGTCTCTGTCTCCGTTTCGGTCTCCGTTTCAGCTTCGCTCTCTTCCACAGTCTGGCTCACGTTTGGCGTTGCGCTGAGAGGCTCGTTTGTCAATCGCTGTGGTGGCGGGGGTGGAGTACTCGGCGGCAACATGAAACCAGGTGGCATGGTTTCCAGAGACGCCTTGAGAGCTGCCTGCAGCTCTGCGTCGTCGTCGTCGTAAACTCTGTCCATCCCATGGACATTCAGCCTCGGCGCAGGTACTTCATAATCTTCGTCTTCGTCGTCCATCTCTGCTGTCTCCACATCGTGGCCTGTCCGAGCACGAAGCTCCGCAACCGATTCTTCCATCGCTCTGCGGAATAATGCATCGTGCTCTTCAAGTTCCACCTCGGGTTCCCGTCGCCGCGCTGGGTGACGTACTACTTGAGGTTGACTAAACTGTTCGATCTCTTCTTCGTACCGCTCTTGCAAGGCCGCTTCTTGCTGCTGACGCATCCTCTCCATGATGATCCGATTTCTTTCCATAGAAGCGCTCACAGGGTCAAGGTCGGCGTTACCATAGCGATCCTGGTTGGGCGGTATAGTATTCGATCGACGTCCGCTCGTCTCCTCTCGTCCAGAGGACGCAAAATCGGCAGGAAAGCCAGGAAAGGTGCGGGACGAAGGGATTACAGGAGAAGGATAGTCATCCGGTCTGTTGAGGACACCGCCACTGGTGCCAGTGGCTCCTTGCTCTGTACTGGCCAACGAGGCTTGCAGGGCTGCCTGAAGCTCCATGTCTTCATCTTCGAATCCTGGTTCGGACGGACGGACAGGAGGCCTAGACGAAGATGTTGTTGATGCGGATGATGGCTCAGGCAGGGTCGATGCAACATCATCTGCGTCAGCACGAGGGAGAGGATGGGAAGAGTCGATCGGTACCACCACGAACGTAGAGTATCCTACGACTCATTAGCATGACATATCCTTGTCAAGATTATTCAACTGACCATCATGTTCTGCCTGTTGGAGAAACATGCCTAGATAAGTTTTGCTGACCCACTGAGGGGATGGCTTGGATGAATCCAAATTGAACCAGTGCCCAGTTTCTCCGGAGCTACCGAAACGACGAAGGGTGTACCAATGCTGATTTTGATTCAGGACAAAGGCAAGCTGGGTGCTATGTGCTACCATGAGTTTGATTACTGAGATGTTCGTCAAACAATCCTACTGCGGACGATCATGATACGGTTGCATGGCTTCTGAGCGCCACCGAACAAGGCTGGTAACCGATACGTGAAAATCCGCACATGCAGATAGTCGATTGCTCTTACGATAAACCCCATACACGGAGAGCGTTTTCCAAGACTTGGACCGAGAAAAATCCTGGAAGACATCAAGGATTGCCTCGGTTGCACAGTTCCGAATGGGTACCTGTATCATCCATGTTTGCGCTAGCCTGCCCCCTGATATCTTCGTTGTAGCTCCGCTCGAGTTGATCCAAGTGTTGTGCAAGCTCAGAGAGATCTGGTGCAGTGAACTGCACGATCGAGTGAGCGATATGATGAAAAAACGGTATGAAACATCACTGACGTAGTTCCCCTCTGCAGAGTACGAACTAGGTGAGCATTTCAAACAACACAGGAAGCTACGATCGACGTACGGAGCAGTGAGTTCAACGCATGCTGGGCACAAAGCATCGAACCAGGCTGTTGAGTTTCGTGGTAAATAAGCGGTATGAGGGCCTCTAGACCAGCCATGACTAGCGACTTCCTGTGTGGATGTTGTTCGAGGACAAGCTGGTACGTCGCCTAATCAGCCACTGCATTACGCGTTCACGCGTGTCTTAGGTAATCACTGAATTCAGACTGCCCTACCACGTCTACCGTGACTCTCAAGCCAACTTCAGAATGGCAGCACACAAGCGACCAGCGCGCGCACGCTCTCCGTACATCCTTTCGGTTTTGTTCTTCTTCTCTAGCGCCCTAAACGCAGCTGCGCAAGGCTCATCGTTCGATTGCCATTTCTCGCTAGGAGAGCTGAACTACGATCTTTCCGGACTCGCAGGCCCCAAGGTCCTGAATCGCACCAGAGATTCGCCTCCAAGTACTTATGTGGATGAACTAAGGTTCGACCTGTGTGCGGACTTGACAGAGGTGGAAGACAGGACTTCGGAAGACCAGGTATGCTTGAAGCAGAACAGATCTCTCAGCTGACCGCAGCTCCATGTGTAGTGTTTGCCAGGTACAAGGGCATGTTTGACCGTAATAAATCAGAAGGCGGATAACTCTGATCGTATAACGTCGGTGGTGCCCATTGCACAGTCATCCACTCTTGAAGTTGAGACTTCTGCATTATCACGTATGTGTGGTAGTGAAATTCTGACAACGTCATGATACTGATGGGCTATACAGCATCCGAGGGTGTTTCCATCACGCTTCACGGCGCATCTTACCCACCCTCGTCCACTTCGGTTTCCCAGTCAATCAAGATCTTGTTGACGTGTGCAGAGGGTACGACAGATCCGCAATTTTCCTCGTATGAGAACGGACAGGCGCTAGTTGAATGGAGTTCGTCTGCGGCGTGTGGTACCACCGGGACACCGAAAGAAGGTGGAGACAATAGCGACAGTGGGGGTGGGGGAGGTGGGGGCAAAGAAAAAGACACTCCCATCGAGAATGTGGGCAGTGGTCTTGGGTTCTTCTTTCTCATGTAAGTGTACCCTTTTCTGGTGTTATCTGATTGGTTGATCCTGCGGACAGGCTTATCCTGGCATTTGTCGCATATTTTGCACTGGGTGCATACTACAACTACTCTACATATGGTGCTCGTGGTTGGGATTTGATACCGTGAGTCAACTCACTTCATTTGTGATCTCATGACTAAAATGAATGACCACAGACATCGAGATTTCTGGAGAGAGGTGCCTTATATGTTGCAGGATGTCGTTGCTCACTTATGCTCGAATGTACGAATGCAACGGTCAAGTCGTGGTGGATACATAGCCGTATGACCCAGTGTGTCCCTATTGCATGCATGATTAGGTTCAAATTATAGATTTGGCGCTAGCTGTTTACCCACAATACTAATTTTTCTTGGCCAATGAGTCAACACCTCTCTCCATAAACAACTCAAGCTAAATACAGTCAACCTTTCATAACGCATACCTTGTATAACACATGCATCTTTGGACATCCCGAGTGGTCAGATTTCTGCACAGATAATGCATACCTCCCTCATAACACATACTTTTGCGTCAATCCTGACAAGCATGCGTTGTGAGAGATTCGACTCTAGCACATCGCACAGCTCAAGAGCCCTGAGAGCCATTTTTACGTATTTGATGCGCTCAATTAGCCGGCGTCGCGAATATCGAACATGTTCAATTAATCACCTCCTGTCACTCTCGTTCACTCACGACGCGACTTTGACCGTACACTGGTGCATTGCTGGTGCATCATCAATCTACATAGTTCTCCAAGGCTTTTTTATATGGTCCACGGTACCATGCCAAAGTGGATCGCGGTGATACGTGGCGCGCCGCCCGGCGTATATCCGAACTGGTACGTTTTGCCTAACATATAGTAGCGACGCGACAACTTTGCGCGTTCAAACGCGTGTGCATGAATATTGATTCATTTTTTTCTGCATTGCGTTCAACGCGCGCCAACAGGGCCGAAGCCGGGCCCAAGACCCAGAACATCCCTGGAGGCCCAATTCATCAAGGCTTTGCTACACAGGAAGAAGCTAATCGCGTGTTCGAAGCTGCCTTAGCAAGAGGCGAAGTCGAAGAATACGTGAGGACGGAAAATAAATTCAAGACCATTAGCAGGCCAAAGAACGCACCGCTATCGCGGCGGGATTTATCACTTGGAGAGGAGGCTGCACTGTTGAGGACACCCCCGGCCGAATCTGCAAGTCGTTCCCGGGTTGCCCAGCTCAGGCGAGCGATGACGGATTCTCCGTATTCAATCTCAATGTTTTCATCACCTCCGACAGACGTTACACAAGTCTATGCACCTCTATACGTGGACGATAGTCCTCCATTCACTCCTACCGCACCACCTTCACCCCATTTCACGTTTACTTCCAGCGCCTTGAGAGCCTACCCAGATGTCTCTGAGCACACTCTCGAGACGGATATCGAAGAAAGACCCGTTCAGGTTGGTGTATCTGACTGGAGTCTGTCTTCCCTGGCCTCTTCAACCCCGGCATCATATCTCGGTGCCGAGGGACACACCTCGAAGCGTACGGGGTGTATGCCTCAGCACCCAAGGTCACAAACCAGGAATAAAGGCGTGGAGTATTACGGTCATGGGGAGAACGACGATCCCCGCGTTTGGGAGCCGAAATCTCGTGTTTTCGATCCAGCCAAGGTCAAGCGTCGACCTTTGACGCGGCCGTCGAGCTCCGCCAAGAAGGATGCATCCTCCGTTTCTAGCAGCGGAACTAGCCGCAGCAGTCCGCAATCTGAATGCCACATATCATTCATGGATACCTCGTTCGTCACCGTTGACCGCGGGAGGGGCTCGAAACTCTCACCAAGCGTGTCCTTGCCCATTATCCCGAACCGGGATCCCGAAGAAGGATATTCGGGCTCCGGATCGACCGAGCGGCGGCTGGAAAATCGTTGCACGGGCAAGGGAAAGGAAGAGGAAGAGGCTGGTCATTCAGTACGCGACAAACGTCTTGCTGAACGACCTACGGAGTACGGTTGCAGTCCAAGGAATGGCGGCAGATCACACGTCCAGCTTGTGCCTCGCGATGGTAGAGACGAGCAGAGCGCCATCATGGTTCATTGCCTTCCGAATTGCTCTCACCAAACTTCAAGTTGCTATAACCGCCTGCCACGGGCTCCGACGACGGAGTCCACTGGTTCTCGATACGTTGATGCATGCGTATCTCCAATAATCACGATAACCAGTAGCGCGTATAACGCAGACAGCTCGGCCAAGATTCGCTCCAACAGACCCGAATTCGATGGATTCGTCGGGTTCACACATGTATCGCGCCATTTGGGGTTAGCTCCGGAAGCCGATGTGCGCTCGCCGATCGCCAAGGGCGTCTCAATTCCGATGAATGTTGCAGAGTGAGTACCATCTCGTATCTCCATCTTTTTCTCCGTTGGTCGTGATGTGGAATGCTCGTTGGTTCAGGATGGGGAGGCTACGCTGGCGAAAGGCCTCCAGAGCACGACGGCTGGAGTTTCTCACGGGTTTATTGGCGATTTCTGACTTTGCATGTTTCTCGGTCGCGTTGGCGGTGATTGTCGTTGCTCATGTGTTTTGTGCGCTCCAGCACACTGTTTGGAAGGCCGTCTCCTCCAGTTCATGTTCTTAACATGTGAATCAACAGATACTAGAACGTGAGACGTCCATCCGAGCGTCTAGGGGGTGAAGTCTTGTCGGAAGATACCATGTACGAGGCAGTCTTGACACGCAGTTAATACCTTTATTTGTAATATTATGTTAGATCTTGCTTTCATTTGCGTATATGTTACTACCCAGTTTCAGATGTCAACTGGCCGTGGATACCCTTAAAATAGTAGAGACAACTGTCTTCCTACGTAAGGGCATTGGCTGTGAAATTGTGTGACTGGACGTTGTTGTTCGGAATACCCAGTTCTGAGTGACCTCGAGCCTGCTAGATGATTTCGGCCAAGTAGCGCCGCGTTACGGTGAAGCAGACTGGAACAGCGCATATTGACACCTTCGTGATTTTGATATCTTGGAAGAATCCCCTATATTGCACATCCACACAACATTAAGAGGAGCGTACGTAGTCCACAAATGAGAGCGTCAAGAAATTTTCATCCAATGCCTTGACTGCGAGTAAGTAGCTCGCGCGGCCTTGAGTGATATATCGAAGGCAGTGCGAGTGCCACTCGATTATTAGCTCATGTTGCAACCAAACGGGCTAGGATCCAAGGATGGGTTTCCAGAGCTCTGAGACTCTTGCAAGAATGTCAGGGTGCAACGATCTTCTAGTAGCCTCTCCTTGCGGCACCCCTCGTCAAACCTGAGCCCCTGCTTGCAGCAGAACTTGGCCGTGTTCCACCTCCACCACTGCTAACGCTGCCAGCTGCACTAGCTGACCTTACACGGGGGATGGCCGACGTAGACGTGGTAGGCGCTAAGACTTTCCTGTAAGCTCAAAGGGAATTGAAAGAGGGCGATGCGGTTCCGTACCAGTCTTGAACGAGTCCCTTGCTCCACGGGACGCCCTAGCAGTGGCAGTCGCCCGTGTCCCCCTTACGCCCCTAACACCACTGCTGATGACACTTGCACCCCTGCCCCTCGCAGCAGGTTTGGCCGCAAGGGCTGCCGCTGCCGCCTCTTGCTTGGCACGTTCCTCTGCCTCCCGCTGGGCCGTTTCTTCTGCCTCCCTGCGGGCGCGTTCCTCGGCTTCTCTGATCGCTGCTTCTTCTCTTTCTCGCTCAAGCCGTGCTCTTTCAAGGGCTTCTTCACGTTCCTTGACAAGGAATGCCTCGTCCTGACGGGTCCTCATATCAGTAACTCACATAAATATAAATCTGATCCCCCTTCTGTTGTTCGTACAACGGCGGGTCTATACTCACAGCATCTGCACCCTCCCACCGTTCGTCGAAAATCAAGCGCGTGACGGTCTCGGACTTGGCAAGCAGATTAGCATACTTGTCCAGAAGCGCATCCGTCTGCGATAGTTGCTCCGCTACTTGCTATCAAAAGTTGGACACATCAGGATCTGATCCAAATTGTGAGCGGCGCACCTCGGTTGCGCCCTTGGTCGCTTGGAGGGCATCATTTAGCACCGCAAAGGAAGTGTTGAGT
>JBBPNG010000660.1:0-18021 GCA_038091095.1 Leccinum incarnatum
ACATTGAGGAAGGTATTGTCTATTCCAGACAAGCACTAGAGCTTTGTCTAGAAGGGCACCCGCTTCGTTCAACGTCGTTGAACATTGTCGCACACTGTCTCTTCAATCGTTACAAGCGACTTGGAGATACGATGGTCCTCAATGAGGCCATCATCCTCGGGAGACAAGCCCTCGACCTTTGCCCGTCAGGGAACCTGCTTCGTTCAACGTTGTTGAACAATGTCGCAAACTGTCTCTCCGATCGTTACAGGCACCTTGGAGATCTGACGGACCTCAATGAGGCCATCATCCTCGGGAGACAAGCCCTCGATTTTCGCCCGCCAGGGCACCCAGCTCGATCAACATCATTGCAAAATGTCGCACACTTTCTCACCTGTCGTTACAAGCAGCTTAAAAATATGACGGACCTCAATGAGGCCATCATTCTCGGGAGTCAAGCCCTCGACCTTCGCCCGTCAGGGCACCCAGAACGGTCATCGTCGTTGAACAATGTCGCAAGCTGTCTCGCCTATCGTTACAAGCAGCTTGAAGATATGACGGACCTCAATAAGGCCATCATCCTCGGGAGACAAGCCCTCGATCCTCTCCTGTCAGGGCACCCGCTTTGTTCAACGTCATTGAACAATGTCGCATTGTATCTCTTCTATCGTTACGGGCGGCTTGGAGATATGACGGACCTCAATGAGTCCATCATCCTCGGGAGACAAGCCCTCGACCTTCGCCCGTCAGGGCACCCAGAACGATCGTCGTCGTTGAACAATGTCTTGATCTATCTCTTCGGTCGTTACAGGCGGCTTGGGGAGATAACAGACCTTAACGAGGCTATCGTCCTCGGGAGACAAGCCCTCGACCTTTGCCCATTCGGTCACCCCAACCGATCATTGCTATTGTATCAACTTGCAAGTTGTCTCCGTGTTCAGTTCACTCAGTCGAAGGAGTTGAAGGACAGAGAGGATCTATTCAGACTCTACACCGAGTTGACAAACATTTCACAAACAGTCTCAGCAGCTGATTTCTGTGTAGCCAAGGAATGGATCACAGTAGCTGAGAATTTCCGCCACCCCACAACGCTTCTCGCATACGAAACATATCTCCGACTACTCGTTCAGCATCTGGCCATTTTGCCAGCCCTACCCAGTCATCTGCAGACTTTCAAGGACCTCGCTTCAACGCTAGCAGTCGATGCATTTTCCGCTTGTCTCCGGAATCAGCATGCAAAAAAAGCGGTGGAGCTGCTGGAGCAAGGTCGCGGTGTATTCTGGAACCAGATCGCTCGTCTCCGTTCCCCTCTTACAGGCGTCATCGCGTCGGGCCAGGAAGGAGAAGCCCTTGCAGACGAGTTTACTCGGCTGTCATCAGGAATGCACAACATAATTCATTCTCAAGGTCCAGATCAACACAATAAGCTATGCAGTCTTAATGTTGATCTACAATCTGCAATCACCAAAATTCGCGACTTACCTGGTCTTTCTCGATTCCTTCTCCCCTCTTCCTTCTCCGAACTCCAGCACGCTGCCAGTGGCGGACCTGTGATCATCGTGAATGCTAGCCAGTATTCGTGCGATGCACTCGTTGTCTTTTTCGACAGAGATCCGGTTCACATCCCACTGCAAATCACGAAATCCCGTGTCCAGGAACTGTCGTCAGAGCTTCAATCGTTGACTTTGGTCGCAAAATCAATGGACATCGGGAGAGATCTCGCTTGCTTCCTGAGAACGCTTTGGGATGAAGTCGTTTCGCCGATCGCCGATTTTCTCCAGGCGGCGGCAGTTTCACCTTGCTCACGTATCTGGTGGTGTCCCACTGCCGAGTTCTGTCTTTTGCCGTTGCACGCGGCCGGTCCGTATCGGAAGGGCCAAATGAATTTCTCCCATCTGTATATCTCGTCTTACACACCCACTCTGACTGCCCTCATCCGTGCGAGACGAAATGATCCGTCGACGACGACTTCGATACACGAGAAACGCCACTTCCTTGCTGTAGGCCAGGCGAGCGCCAAAGGCGAAACCGAGCTCCTCTCCGTCGCCAGCGAACTGACCATCGTTGCCGATCGTGTTCGAGGTCTCGCGACCTTTATCCACCTTGACGGTCCAGAATCGAGCATGTCCCAAGTCTCGGAGGAACTGCGAAGGAACGAATGGGTTCACTTTGCATGTCATGGCATCCCAAACAGGAAGCAACCCTTTGACTCTGCGTTTGGACTTTACGACGACCGCTTCACCGTCGAGCGCATCATGGGATGCGAGTTGGAGAACCCGGAATTTGCCTACCTCTCTGCGTGTCATACGACGGTCGGAGACGAGGAGAGTCCAGATGAGGTGATCCATCTGGCGTCGGCGATGCAGTTTGCAGGGTTCCGGTCTGTGATTGGGACGATGTGGGCGGTGGACGATGCAGAGACGAACAAGATCGCGTACAAGTTTTACGAGAATTTGGTGGATGGGTCGGATCATCTGGATCACACTCGAGCGGCGTTGGCGCTCCAAAAGACGATGAACTCATTGGCTGGCAGTGTTCCGCTCGATCAGCGGGTTCTGTATGTACATATCGGTGCCTAGTGCCTACCGCCAAGATGTTACTATCAGTACACCGGTAGGGGAAACTGATGACTTTGTAATGCAAAACTTTCAAAACACAACATTTCAACACCTCCCGCTTATTAACTGATGACGAAGTAAGACCTGGGGATTATTATTTAGCATGTAAATGGTTCCTCTACCAAGTATCAGAGTGATAAAAGCACTGGATGAAGTTGTAGAACAAAATATGTGGGTTTGGAGGGAGAGAGATTGTCCAAACACTCGGTTATCGGTTACCATCTGTCCAGACGGTAATGGTTGCAAGTTTCCGTAAACTGACTTGTCAGAGTGTATCAGTATGAGGGAGCTCAGTCTGCTGTAGAATCCAAAACATCCACATGACAGGCCCCGAGTCGTGACGTAGTGGCACTTTGAACCCCCCACTTGGGGTCGCCGCAAGAAGGCATTAAAAACCATTCATTAAAGCATTCAAGACATACACGCATAGATAAATCAACAAAGCGTCCGAGTCAATCAAGAAATACAAAAAAAGACGCGAATGCACTACTTATCCACCACCTCGTCCTCGGCATCGCTCGCCATAGTCCTTCGGGATAACCCACCGAGACCACGTCCACTCGCTCTCTTCAAATCGGAAAGACGAGAGGATCCTCCTCCAGACAGCCGCTTGTACGCCGTCGTCGATGGCGGTGGCGGCGACGTCCCCGTCGAACGATTGTTGAAATTAGCAATCATACCGCTCACACTGCCACCGTGTTGGCTCCTCGGAGTCCTCGATAAACGGGGCCCGCGAACCGCACCCTGTCCCGACGTATGTCTCGACAATCCAGACTTGGCAAGCGTCAAAGGTTGGTCTTCAGCAGTGGATTCACCACCACCAGTGGCAATCGACGGCGAGGGGCTGCGTCCTTGAATAGGAGATGCGGTCCCAGAACGGAGGGCTGAGTTACGCCTGAGCGATTTGATGGGATTATGGGGTGTTGCAGGCGTCACCGCTACTGCGGGCGAAACCGCGGGTTTTTCTTCCACAGGTGGAGGTGATGCGGGCGGCGATACAAACGTTGGTCGCGCGGGCGGTGCATCTTCAACTTCAGGGGGTGGATCTTTAAAGGTAGGACGAGTGGGTACGTCATCTGTCTCAGGAGGAGGCTCCTTGAAGGTGGGACGAGTATCATCCTCATCCTCCTGTGTCATAGCTTCCGGAACATGATGTTCCGTTGCAGGAGCTTCAATGGATTCCGGTTCGGCAGTCATCACAGTGGATTCTTCGGGTTTCGTCGGAGGTGGAGGAGCCGACGCAACTACATTGCTCTGGGGATGCAACTTCTGGGCGGCTTGCTGAGCGGCAAGGATTTCTCTGGTGGGAGCGCCCACTGAGATCCTGCCACGGCTCATCCGCATATCGACCGGCGCAGTTCGTTTTCTCATTAGTACACGACGTTCTGTTTCGCGTTGTTTTTTCGCAATAGTTGGTGGTAGAATGTTCTCGTAGTTCTTCAGTAAGTCAAGGAACAACACTGTTGGACAATTATAGCGTCAAACGGGGACATGGGAACGAACCACATACACGTAGGGTGCCGAGCTTGGATAGACAGCTCTGTCTCAACCTTGGGCCGAATGATCGCTAAATTGGTTGGCGGTTAAGCAATAGACAATTATACTTGCACAAAACGTGCTTACTGCGACCAATCGATAATGCGAGTTTCGTCATGTAGACCTCAACTGGCTCCTCCGTAGTGGTAGAAGCAATCAAAGTACGAAGATGCGTCACCAGGGCATCTAGAACGTACAGGTGCACTCTGGGCAACCGTTGGAGTGCTGTCTGCAAGTCTTGATAATGCTGCTCCTCGGACGGTTCCCCGTCCGTTTTGGCCGCTGAGCCCACTGTTGGATATAATTTTCTGATGTCGTCCCAACCTTCCCACAGAGCCAAGGGGGGATCAAGCTCCAAAGCCCACAATTTGACACACCCAGCAAGAACAGGAGCATCGTACCTGGCAAGCATTTCCGTAGAAAATGGTTGACCAGGTGGAACCGCGTTGAGAGCTTCTCTGAGATGGTGAAGAGCCGGAAGGGGTACGTCATAAATCCAGGTTTTGCGCTTTCCTGAAGGTGATAGATAGATCAGACTACGACTGCATCCGGTTGTCTTGATAGCTCACCTATGTCATCGGGTAATTTCGTGTAAGACACCGTTAAGCCATCCAACAGCGCAGCGAGAACAGGAGGAATTGTTTCCTTTTTTTCCTCGCCAGAGGTGAGAGCGCTCCATCCACCTTCAGCCCACTTGCGGAGATCGATACCAAAAACGACATCGGACTCGTCGTGGGCAACAGACTCGTATAGCTGTGGAACGGGACGGAAAGGCCCCGTGCGGTAACGCTCCATGAGAGCAGTCAAGTCAGAATCCGGCTGGTATGATGCAACAAGTGTTGCTGATTTCTCCAAAGTCGGTTCGAACGCCCTGGGTAGATTAGCCAATGTTCCTTGATATTGAAGCAGGACTGCACGAGGTTGACATGAATGTTTGTCAGAAGTGATGAAACCGTTACACACCAGTCTTGACTGCTGCAAGACGCTCCATTTCCCACTTCTGGAGGGTCTTGAGCGTTTCCTCGATCCTCTCCTCCAACCCGAGTCGCTGTCTATCGAGTTTTCTTACAGAGACACGGTAAAGCTTGTCAGCTTCTTCAGCCTCCATGCGAAGCCTGACGTGTATTGGTTCGCTCTGAGAGTTGGCATTGAGGGCTTTCGTTACGACGTTCACCAGATTGCCGGAACGTTTCAATAAATTATCGGCAATCTGATTTCTCTTTGCAGTAGACGAGGGCTCTGATGATTTGCCATCAAGGTCAAACGCCTGCGGGGTGACGTCAGGGTGATCGCGAAAACAAGGATGCGGGCACTCACTTTGGGACGGAATTGGTAAAATGCATCATCTGCATGGTCGAATTGGTTTCCAAACTCGCCAATCCTGCGGAGGAGACCATCTCTTTCGGTGAGGTCTCTTGCGGCTTCCTCTGCCAATTCGATGTTGCCACCGAAGCCAGGCACGTTCTTGTTTAGCCATTCGACGAATTCGGAGCCCGAGAAACAGTCGGGATATTCCCCAATTAGGGGGAAACGGATGGCTCTAAGGGGCAATTCGACCGCAGCGCGGGTAAGGAGGCCAGATACGGCAGAAGGTGGTAAGGACAAGCCCGCCAGAAGGACTGGGGACGGGGGCGCGGGTGGCGCGGACGACGCCACTTGTGTTTTTAAAGGGGGCAAGGGTGGTGACATGGGAGGAGGGGACGATGCCAGGACGGGCGAGGGTGGGTCAACGGCTCTGCCCTTGCCCTTGTCAACCTTTGGCGGTTCTTCTTTTTCGTCGGCAGGTTCGTCTGAGGTAGAAGGAGGAGCTGTGGCTGCAGAGGCCTTTCTCTGAATTTCCTTGAACCGCTGTGAAATGCGCTCTGTAACGGTAGCAGAACGCTGTGGGGTGCGTGCGTCGCGTGGGGCGAGCCGTGGCGAGGCGGTGTAGTGGTCACCCAAATCATTGTTAGGTGCGAACTTTACACTGTGAATGGGTCAGAATAGAAGAGGTAGACAAGTTATGGCCATACTCGTCTTCTGCTTCGTCTGCACGACGCGTCTTTGTCAAGTATGCGCTCTTCAACCGGATGACCTCTTTTTGGGCATCGTCGTAGAAGCGGAGCCAGTTGTTGAAAGCTGTTGCTTTGCTCGAGGAGAGACGGTCCTGTTTGAGAAGGATGAAACGGTGTCCAGGCACGCGTAAATGAGGGTACCTTGTAACCTTGCGCCCAGAAGTGGAACGGCTCGATTACGAGCGTTTGGAGGTCTTTGGCAATGTCTTTGTGTATCTGAGCTTGGGCTGCGGACTCTGCTTGGAGACCACGGAATGTGGTGAGGAGGGATGCGCCATCGTCTCTGCTGAAACCGGCTGTAGAAGGTGAGTATGGGGCCAGGCTGTGGGTATAACAAGCGGATACCTTGCGAGGTGATCGCGGACTGGGAGAGTAATGCGGTGACGAGCTGATTCTCTGCGTTTGCACGTGCCTGGTGGGGTGAGGATGGAGAGAGGCAAGACAGGATGGATACACACCCGTATGAATGTCACGATCTCGTCGTTCTCTGCGACGCCCTGGTTGAGGATGAGATGCGTGCAAGTCCGAGTGTGATTCCGCGCACCTGTTCGAGCTTTGCAAAGAGGACTTCTAGTCCAGTACGAAAGTCCTGAGTCCAGAACGAATTTGTGAACGACAAGGGTAGTAGCATTTGGTGTGGAAGTTGGGGGATGACCTCCGTTCGGTTGTTGCCGAGAGGTGGTTTTACTACTTACAACTATGATCATTCCACTAAGACCGCCTCCTCCTTCAGCCCTCTCTGCCTTTGCTCACCGCGTTGGTTTGGGTGCTGTTCTAGACTGTCCTGACACCATCAGACGCGCTTGCACTCACAAATCTTTTCTCGCACTCCATGCAAAGTACTACCCGTCCAGTCCTCTTCCACCCACAAATGCGGCACTCGCTGCACTCGGAAACTCACTCATGGGTCTCTTTGCCTCGGAATACCTTCATGCCTCATACCCACACCTCCCCACTCGTGTTCTCAAGGCCGCAGTCAGCGCTCACGTCGGCCCACTCACCTGCGCCAGCCTCGCACAAGAGATGGGTGCAACCCCTCTTTTGCGTTGGCACAGACAGGTTTGTCCTTTTTCTCCTTCAACTCTATCCCCCTCACTTTTTCTCTCTAGCCTGCCACGCCCACCTCTCCTCCCCTCCTCCATTCCGACGCCCTCGCGTCCATACCACGCGCCTTGACCGCGTTAGTGTGCCAAGAGAGGTCCCTCTCCTCCGCTCGCGAATTCGTTCACTCTCTCTTCCTCTCCCGTCAAGTCGACCTCCGGTCCATGCTAAAATTCCGCGATCCAAAACGCGCTCTTATGGAGACTGTCGCCAAGTTTGGCAGAGAACGACCAAAGTCCAGGTGACGCCCTCCCTTTCTTACTACCCTTCCGCATACTCACTATTCCCAAGACTCTTGAAAGAAACCGGCCGGTTCTCGAATTCACCTATATTCGTCGTGGGCATATACTCTGGCGCAGACAAGCTCGGCGAGGGATTTGGTAGTTCACTCAAAATGGCCGAGTACAGGGTACGCAACCACATTTTGTTCTATTTGACACTGCTCATTGAGACATCCCATAGGCTGCAGAGGATGCTTTGCATAGACTCTATCTCACCAGGACACCCTCCGACCTTCTCCAACTCCCTTCCTCGACCTTTGACCCTCTGGGCAACATTTACAAGTCCGGTTCTCCGGCTGACTACACACCCGGTGTCCTCGGCGAGACAGAGGTCTTGTATGCCAGTTCAGGTCGTAGCGGAATAGTCGCTCCCAAACGGCCCTCGATAGAGGAGTTGGCACGCAATCAGACTGATGTATAATTTTACTCACTTGGTTAATCGCATTCCTCGCTATCGAGTTACCCTAGAATCACTGCAAATCATTACCACCATCAAGGTATAACCATACACCGCGCGTAGACCAATCGTAGATATACAAGTTCCTCATTCAAACAGAAATCGTGATCCTTTTTTGTCTGCAACTCCGCCCTCGTCTCTCTGCACATCAGGACTCGTAGTCGTGACCTCCTTCAAGCCCTCCACCTCGTCAGCAACGTACTTGCGATCTGCACAAATGAGTCGCTTGAATCCGCAACCTGCCTTCTGTCGACTGGCCAGAGCGTCGTAGAGATGCGCCATCACTACACCCCAAGAACGTACACTGTCGGTCCGACGACGACCCTCCTTGAGAAAACTCGCGCTGTAAAGCTCCAACTCCTCCAAAACCGGCGCAAACACCCGAGATTCGGACTCAAGCACTCGCACAAATCCCCCCAAGTTGACCTCAGAAAGTTTGATGCACCGCAACCCCTCCAGATGCCCAAAAGTCTCCCACCAGAAATTAGACGAAAGGATGGTCTCGGAATCAAAGTTGAAATGCGCGCTTTCCAGGTTCGTCAGCGGCATCCTGCGGCAAACGTTTCCTACAAACTCCTCGCGATCCCTCGCCGTCGATGTCTGTAGGACGATGTCCACCTTGAGTGGAATATTGCAATCCCAATCCTCGTGTAGTTGACCCAGGTCATACTCCGTCGTGGACACCGAGAACGCACGTCGGCCAGAGTCGCGTCCGACCGCGCTGAAAATAAAACCTAACATCGCCGACGCAGATTCGACGAAACAAGTACGGATGGTGGGGGCGAGAGAGAATTCCTGGTCCTCAGAGACGACGAACCGCTTCGCGAGCAAGCCGTAGATTGCGGTGTAATTCTTAGTGTCCGGTTCGTAACAACACCTCAACCTGACCTCGGTTTTGATAGGAAGGTGAAAAGAAGACAAAAGTAGGACGACCGTAGAGAACGGTGCCACGAGTGAAAAGCGGGAGAGTCGAGGGAGGAAAAGCTCCCCTGGACTGCTCGTTGGCTGACCACCCTTATTTTTACGAGCGCCAGGGAGAGCGTTCTCGAGATGTAGGTGTTCGAGGCCCGGCATGCGACCCAGTACGACCCCAAGCTCTGCGAGTGTCGGTTGAAAGGCTGCGCCCAGATCGCGCAGCCTAAGGGACGTTAGACCACCGAGTGGCAGGGATTTTAGTGGGAATGTATAGTTTGTGAGCTGTAGGTCGCGGAGGGCCGGAGTATGTCCATCAAAAAGGGTACTTGTCAACTTCAGGGCGGAATCCCCAAGATGATTGGACCTTTCCACCGAGATCCGCAAACTCTGCAGGAGTGGAGCACGGGAAGAAAACAGAGACAGAATACGCTCCGCTTCACGGCGGGTGAGCCACAGCGTGAGGTCTTGGATACGGTCTGTCAGAGGTGCCACTTTTTTCAAAAGATACAGTTCGTTGGTTCGCCCGGGATATTCGGCATCTACGCGAACTTTCAACGGTGCTGTCTTTGATCTGGCGAGCAACTCGTCTGTCCATTCTTTGGAGGACACGAACAGGAATGACCAGAGAACCGGGGTGTTCAGTGCGATGTCTCGCCAGTGGCGACAAACATAAGAGACTGAGACCCAACTAGGGACATCAGATGTTACATGTCGGGGCTGTTGATAAGTGCGAGCGCAGTGGATGAATATGGAGGCGAGGATCTCTGTCGGAAGGCGGGAAACGGGTGACAGGGAGTTCCGCCGACTGCGGAGGGTGCACAACTTGAAGGTCAAGGTAGCGATCTCGTCATCAAGACGAGCTCGGGCTTCGTTTGCCACGCCATCGTCATTTGACGACTCTGGGGTCGGCGAAACCAGGAGTTTGTTTCCATCGATTGATGGAAACATAGAGACTAGCATGAAACTTGAATAAACCTAAAGACAGGTCGTAATTAGCCCTTGGTGACCAAGTCTATCGCTTGATGCTGAGAGAGTTCTCATGTGCACCCACCACGATTTAGTACAGCACTGAATATGATGACGGCGGCCCCAGCGATACAATCAGCAGGATCGAAAATACAATGTGGAAATTGGTTGAAAGTCCTAATAAAACCCCGCCTGGATTAGGTCAGTTGAGTACGTACCTCTTATCGCAATCTCTAATAATAGCCTCTTGCAGAAAACTCGTTCCCACTGATGAGAGTTTAACTGACGTCGACTCTTGCAAGCGGTGACTCAACGATATCGCTTTGCCTTCTATCGTCCGACAGTATCAGCATGCTGGACAAAGCTGCGGAAGAACTCCCGGGACTCAAACCGAGACCAACCCCGCGTAGCGTCTCCTCGAGAGCCGCACAGACGATCATCTTCGCTCTAGCAGCCTTGACGGTCACATACTTTGTGAGAATCACTAGCACTCACTGGCACTGCATCCAGGGCGGCCGTCCCCGTCCATCCAGCGTCGATTTATGCCCTCAGGTGCCCGAGTTGATCCCAGTGAGGAACAGTGCTCTATGGGACTCATTGACCGAAATCTATGGGTCGGAGGCGTTCCAATCAAGAGCAGTCGAATGGCTTTCCGGAGCGATTCAAGTCCCGTGAGTCTGGTGGTGGTAGTGGTTGTAGCGATTCACACAGCTCACGCACGAATGACTCGATAGCACTGAGTCCTACGATCAAATGGACCCCGTAGGGGTAGACCCGCGCTGGGAGAAATTTGCCGCGTTCCATGACTATATCGAAACCTCTTTCCCCCTAGTGTATGTCGTAATCTCACAGGGACGTTGCGATTGCAACATTGACTTTTTTATAGTCACTCGACCCTCGAATTGACCAAAGTCAACACATATGGATTGATCTTCGTATGGAAAGGTTCAGATGCAACCTTGAAACCGCTGCTCTTGGCTGCTCACCAAGGTCTGGACGAGTAACGACTCCATCACTTTCGGTTTTGACTCGATTGTGCTTCTCCAGATGTTGTGCCCGTGGAGCCCACCACGTATGCTGATTGGACTTATCCTCCTTTCTCTGGCCACTTTGATGGTTTGTTATGACCCATTCCTCTGCATCGGATCGCTCATAGCTGTCATCCACAGGTAAATTGATCTGGGGCCGAGGCGCTGCAGACGACAAGAGCGGATTGATCGGCATATTGTAAGCTTACTTCGTGGTTGCTCTGCTCAACATTGTCGAACAAAAACAGGTCGGCGATGGAAACAATGTTAAAAACCGGCTATGAACCAACCCGAACCGTAGTTCTTGCCTCCGGCTTCGACGAAGAGTCCAGTGGAACATATGTAAGGTGAAACAAATGCAGGATTTGCTTGATGTTGACGTCCCGTAGGGCGCGGGAACCCTGGCAGTAGAATTGCTGGAGATGTTTGGCAAAAATGGATACGCCATGTTGGTTGACGAGGGGGGTAAGTAAAACATACTTGGTTGAAGATGCGAATTGTTGAAACAGGGTTGCAGCTGGATACGGAGAGCAATACGGACAAGTCATTGCTACCCCAGGCATCGCAGAGAAAGGTTCGGTTGATGTGAAGGTCGAAGTTGCAACAGCGGGTGGACACTCTAGCTTGCCTCCCTCACACACGGTTAGTTCCAAGCGTTCGATCATCTACTGTGCTGACCACCGGATGCAGAGTATCGGTATACTGGCAGAGTTCCTTGTCGCCATAGAAAAGAATCCGTTTGGTGATCATTTGGTTAGTCCTTCATGCATGTTATACTGTCTGGTTTTATCGACCAACGTTTCCCAGGCGCGAGGCTCCCCTATGTACAAAAATTTCCAGTGTCTGGCGGGACATGCACCGGGCCTACCAGATTCACTCAGGCGAGATATTATTGCCGCAGAGCACTCTGACAAAGCTCTGCTGTCCGCGGAGAAGGAACTATTCAGAAATGCCGTCACCAAGAACCTTGTGGGCACGACGCAAGCGATTGATCTGGTGCACGGCGGCGTGAAAGTCAATGCACTTCCGGAACGCGCCTATGCGGTCGTCAACCATCGGATTTCTGTGGAAAGGTGAGGGAATGACCGATCAATCGTGGGCGTGCGTTCATCTCCGGTGATTAGTTCGGTTGCCGCTACGCTGGGACACGATGCCAGGTTGCTCGGGCCACTTGCACGCGAACATAATTTGTCATACACCGCGTTTGACGTGAAAATGGACGAGGAGGTGGACGCGACATTCAGGGGTACATTGACACTTTCGATAGCATTTGAAAGTGGGCTTGAGCCTGCGCCGATCACGCCAACGGAGGAGGACGCGGTGCCTTACCGATTATTATCGGGAAGTATCAAAGCAGCCTACAATACTCACCGAGCGATTTCTGGAGACGACACTATCGTCGTAAGCCCTGGGATGATGTCTGGCAATACTGGTGGGTGGCCAGTCTAGTATGTGGGACGATCGGGTTGACGGACGAGATGCAGACACGAGGTTCTACTGGGATTTGACGCCCCATATTTTCCGATATGGACACATGGAGGGGGCGGCTGGCGGAAAGCTACTTCCGGGAGTGCACACCGTGAATGAAGGTAAGGGTGCTGAATGTATCGGGGACTTTGCTGATGGAGCGGAAACATTTACAGCGATATCGGCGTCAAGTTTCGTGGAGATGATCAGGTTCTACACGGCTCTGATTCTGAATGTAGACGAGTCTCCACTGGTGTGAGGAGGCATGTCGCATAATGTAATTAGGTATTACTATTAGTAGTATGTGAAACCGAGACACTGTCGGCAGGTTGACAACGACACAATCAACCAGCAGTTGCGCTGCCGGCTCTGCAGTCGTCAAGTGAGCACGAGGCCGCCCGCGGTGAAGCGGAAAAGTTCAAAACGCAGAGACAGACGAGCAGCGGGATGTTCTAGTGAGAAGAGCGTATCGATACGCACGCGACCCTGTGCCATGTGGGGCCGCTGTCAGAGACATTGACCGGCAAGGGCGGACCGCAAGTCAGCGAACGACAACTTTCCAAAAAAGGAATGTGAGTATCGTCTGAATTTCCATGACAATTTCTATTCTTATTCTGATTCCCAGCTGAGTCCGCTTGGCATATCTCTTCCCGTGTCCTTCTCCTCACCCCCGTCCCTCCTCCCTTTCGCTCTTTTTTTTCTTGGCTGCTCACTGCCATGCATCTCAACGCCCTCGTCGCTCTTTTACCTCTCCTCGCCGTCGTTGACGCGCACGACAACCGCCATGCTCGTCTCGCAAAGAGGGACACTTCCTCTTCGTCTCCTTCCTCTACGCTCACCTCTTCGTCGTCGTCGTCGTCGTCCTCGTCGTCTGGATCATCATCATCCGGTACTTCGTCCTCCGTGTCCACCAACTCCTCGTCTCCCGTTCCCACGACGCCAGTTGGAACAACAATCCCTCCGTTGAGCTCGATTACCTCCGGCATGCCCACCCCTTCTACCCTCCCCGTCACCGCTACGTATCCTCCTGGGGCTACTCCTCCGATATCCGGTGCCCCGACACTGCCTACTCCCTGTGAGTTTATCCCTCCCCAGCTCTCCCCTTGTCTTACCCTTGGCAGTCGTTTTCATTGCCAGCAACTGGCCTGCCCAGGACCAAATTGCTCCCACCAGTACGTTCCTATCCCGCGTTTGCCCACAGACTTGTGGATTCATCCCCTCTTCTTTTTTTAGCTGCTCCCGTGGTTGCCCAATGGATGCAAGAACTGAATGGGTTCGACATTCCGAATATTCCTCCTACCCACGACGGAACATGCGCTGGTGATCCTGCAGCAGTTGCAGATGCTGCCAACCGTGGATGGTGGACATGTGGTGGATATACTCGCGCTACCGATATCACTTCGTGCCCGGACAAGATGACTTGGGGTGTTAGCTTTGACGACGGTCCTGCCAAGTATAGTGAGTACTCTCTGCATGTTCAACTCAATGGTGTGCTCATCCAACCCTCTTTCCATTCTTTCAGCTCAGTGAGTATATTCTCGGGGAAAAAATATTGTCTGCTTTAACCGTATTCTAGGGAATTACTCCAGTACCTCAGCTCAAAGAACCTCATCTCTACATTCTTTGTCGTGGGGTCTCGCGTTGTCGAGAGTCCAAAGGTACTCGTAGAAGAGTACATGGCTGGTCACGAGATTGCTGTTCATACATGGTCCCACAGAGTTAGCATACTTTCGTTATCAACCCTTCTCTGCACAGCTAATCTGAATTCAGTCTCTCACCATGCTTTCCACCGAGCAAATCGTCGCTGAATTAGGGTACACTCGCGAAGCCATCAAGCAGGTCCTTGGTGTTACTCCCACTTTGATGCGTCCCCCTTACGGTGATATTGACGATCGTGTTCGCGCTATTTCCTTGGCCATGGGGTTGGTTCCGGTTATTTGGACCCGCACCCCTTCCGGTGCTACGTTTGATACCAACGGTGAATTGAGCTGAATAATTTACGTTGACTTTTGCTCATTGCCCAAAACAGATTGGAAGGTTCCCGGTGGTGTCGTCACTGGTCCACAGTCATTCGCCACCTTTCAGTCGATCCTCACCAATGCGACCACCCTGAACACTGGTTTCATCGTCCTGGAACATGATTTATATCCGCAAACTGTTGACCTTGCCATCGGTTATACCCTTCCCGCCGCTGAGAGTTTCAACCCACCACTGACTGTAAGCTTTCTTGTCCGTCCTCTCGATGCTTGCGTACTTATGTGGGTTGTTACAGTTTGATTCCATCGGCCACTGTAACGGGATTCCTGCCACGAACCTGTATCGTGAGAGCAACCTAAACAAGACGTTCCCTTACGCGAATACCTCCATTGCTGGCTCCTCTTCTAGCAGCAGTAAATCAGGTAGTGCTTCAAGCGCAAACTCGATAACCGGCAATACTCTGTTTATCACGGCTATTTCTCTGTCGGTTGCCATTGCATCCTTGTTGCCATTTGCTGTGTCGTTGTGAGGGACTCGGGTCACTTTTAGTTATCCATTTAGCATCTACCCAGCCGATTAATTCCTAGATGGAGTGTAGATAACTTTCTGTTTCAAACAGATTTCACGATTCCAAAGGATCTTTACTTCGTCATTGCTCTAGTTTTAGTCTGTATTCAGTCAAGTTTGCTCACTCACGGAACAGTTCTTTTTGATCGGAATCGATAGCTATACAAGCAACAACTTGTCTTGAATGAAGTGTGATTTCGAAGCACTATTATTACAGTAAAGGTAGCCGGATTTGGTTGTGCTTGAAAGGGCCTGACGGAGACCGCGCGAGGCGACCCGGCAAATCCATTGCACTCCGTCTTAGACAGGACCCTTGACATGTCCTCGCTCGTCGCAATTGTCCGCGCAAGTACGTTCGGTAAACTTTTTCCCTTCCATCTACTCACTCCACAGTATCTAGAATTCCTCCAGGCTATTAGATCCGTGAATCCGCAAGGTCGATGGAAGATCCTTGTTGTAGACGATTACTCGCAAAAGTTGCTGAGTTCCGTGCTCAAACAGTTTGATATCCTGGAGGAGAATGTCACACGTACGCAGCTTCTTGATCTGGAGGGATCCCCGGCAGATTCTGATGTGCTGTATGCAGTCATTGAATCGATCTCCAGTCACCGAGAGCCCCAGCAGTTCGAAGCCGTGTACATCCTCATGCCTACGACACAGAACGTCGACAGGATTATCAAAGACTTCTCCGGAGACCAACAGCAATACCTCGCGGCCCACTTATTCTTTATCGAGGGTGCGTCCGTGTGGTGTATGGAGCGCTGCGTAGATCATGGGACCCCCCTCAGGTTTATCTGAACATTTGTTTCAACGTTTGACTTCATCTCCGGCGGAACGCTTCCTTCGCTGTCTCCAGGAACTCTTTTTGAACTTTTGGGGTAAGCAGAACCTCGATCTTAGCCCTCCCAGATCTCATTCCTCTGTTTGGTTGCAGCGGTGGAAGCACAAGCTTTCTCTCTCAACACTCCCGGCCTTTTCTTCAATATTTACAGCCCCCCGAGAAACGAGGCTGCGTTCAAAACGACACGATCACGTTTGGAAGAAGAACTCTTGTTCCTGAGCAAGACGGTGCGCATCGAAAATATCCAGCTCCGTTGACCGATCTCACGAAGAGCGCTTATAGATAACGAACTTGTGCATTACACTTGATGAATTTCCGTACATTCGATATTATTTACCCTCCCATCATTTGCCTTTGGGCCCACTCCAGCCACACACGCAGACTCGTGCTCCTCCTCCTCCCGAAGGAAGCAATCGATGGCGAACCAACCTCGCCCGAGGTGACGCTGCGCGCGCGTACGAGGCTGCGGACACAGATTTCGTAACCAAACTCTTGGCGTTCATGGTACAGCAAAATCTGGACGAACACAAACGTACCAATCCTGATTTCCCTGTGAGTGTGTTTATCTTGGCCCTTCCTTTGAGGTCGTGTCGTATCTCATCCGCGCGCGAACCAGAAACCTTCTGATCCGCCTCGATCGAGGGGTACCCTGATCATCACCGATCGCTCCATGGATGTCGTTGCACCGTTGATCCACGAGTTCACGTATCAGGCCATGTGTAACGACCTGTTGCCAATAATGGATGGAACGAAATACACGTACGTTCTTGTCAGTAGGTCGTGAGTTGCTGACCTATTCCTGCATTTTTAGTTATAAATTCCAGTCTTCTCTGGGCGCGTATGAAGATAAGACAGCTACGCTTTCAGAGACAGACACAGTATGGACGACTGTGAGACACATGCACATGCGAGAAGCTATCGATAAGCTCATGGCAGACTTTAATAAATTCATGGAAGAGAACGCCGGATTCAAAGGGTAAGTACATCCCGAGATGCACGCGTTTGCTGATCTAGACATTATTCCAGAGAGGGAGCCGCCAGTTTGAATGACATGAAAGACATGCTAGCAAGCCTACCTCAATACCAAGAGCAGCGGGAGAAGGTTTGTGTTCGTACCATTGACAGGTCGCTCAAATTGATGGTGTTATCATAACAGTTTTCGTTGCATCTTAATATGGCCCAAGAATGCATGGGTATCTTTGAGAAGGATAAGTTGTCACAGGTTGCCAATATCGAACAGGTACTACCTTTTTTGCTTCTTTGTCTTCCTTGGTCTCAATGATTTGCTTTCAGTGTTGTGCGACTGGAATGACCGTGGAGGGCAAAACTCCAAAAACTTTGGTCGAGGAGATGGTGCCGCTCCTGGATAGTCGGGACATCATGTAGGACTTCTCCGCCTTGATCTGAGGGGTTTTTGTATTGACTTTCTTCATGGTAGAAATCCCAACAAAGTCCGCATGGTTGCTCTCTACATCATGCATCGCGATGGCGTCCCTGATGAAGATCGTCGACGTTTATACCAACATGCTCGGCTAGGAATGGCGGAACAAGATGCTGTCAATTCCTTGTCACATCTCGGCATGCGGATAACTAGAGTGGGTTGCATTGGCGTAGGCTGCGCGTCACTAGTTCTTATTAACGGAGTGCCAAACCACAGGGTCCCGCAGACAAGGACGTGAGGAAGAAGCTCAAACAGAAGACATCTAAAGAGGAGGAGTATGATTTATCCCGGTATAAACCACTCGTCCGCACGGTGATCGAAGTACATATCAATCTTTTCTTGATTTTCTGAAGCCATTCACCAATATTACTCTAGGATCATGTGAACAACAAGCTCGATCCATCTCTTTTCCCCTACGTTAAGGACGCGCCGTCTGTCTCAAGTACTACAGCGAACTTGAAGAGCCCCGCGACGCCAACGCACACTTCGTCCCTTCGGAGTGCAAAGCCAAGTTGGCACAAGGCAGCCCGGACAAATGCGCCAATCGACAATCGTCCGCGAGTAATCGTATTCATGGCCGGTGGGATGACATACTCTGAGATCCGGGAATGCTATGCGCTGGCCGGACCACTCAACAAAGACATCTATATTGGTGCGTGCAACGCGTGCTTGACGTTTTCCTCTGGTTCTGAAGTAAAAGGGGCCACATAACCAGGATCGACGCATACGACCACCCCACGTCAATTTATTGACGATCTCAAAGTTTTGGAACTCGGTGGTGTTGGATCGCGTG